>CAUYQU010087704.1:0-19920 GCA_963574635.1 Cheracebus regulus | reverse complement strand
GATGAAGTTTTTTCTGTTTCTTAGTTTTCCTTCGGGGGGCACCCCTTCCCCACAGAGCTGGGCCTTCCCGGGTTCAGCTGTGCTTGCTCTCAGTCCTCAGCGCTTCCAATTGCTGTTCTCCTTGTGGGGATGGGACCAGCCGAGACCGACTAAAAGGGCATCCAGTCCCGTACACTCTGCACCGAGAAGCGCCACGCCGGCCAAAAGAGTCGCACTGGTGACCCGTGTGGCTCCTTTGCCGGGAATCTCCCAGTCTGTGGGCATCAAAAATTCGTCTGCAATTGCGGCGTCCACTCACTCTCTGCGCTTTTACTGGGAGCTACTATCCTGAGCTGCTGCTACGCGGCCATCTTGGATCTCTCTCCTGATAATCCTTTTTTAAGAGTATGTGAGATCGAAGAAGAGATTCTTGGATTCTACATGAGCCAGGGACACAGTGTTTTGTTTGGTTGGTTGGTTGGTTTGGTTGTAAAAACAGTTTTATTGATATATAATTTACATACCATAAAATTCACCCATTTTAACTATACAATGCCATGTACATTTACAAGGTGGTATAATTATCATCATAGTCTAATAACGGAATGTTTTCATCTTCCCTAAAAGAAACCATTTGCTATTACAGCCCATTCTCTCCCACTTCTAGCCCTACGGAGCACTAATCAAATTCTTGCCTGTGTTGATTTGCCTATCTTGCCATTTTATATCAATGAAATTTTATAATTTATGTTCTTTTGTGACTTTTCACTTAGCATGATTTCAATATTCATTCAATTTTAGCATGTATCATTACTTCATTCTTCATTATTGCCAAATAATATCCCATTGAATGGATATACCACAGTTTTTATTATTATTTATCAATCAGTGGCCATTTCTTCTACTTTTTGGTTATTGTGAATAGTACTATGAATATTTGTGTATAAGTTTTAACTCAGGCATGTTTTCATTTGTCTTTAATACAGATCTATAAGTGGAATTGCTGGATCACATGGTAACACTATGTATAACTTTTTTGGAATAGCCAAACTGTTTTCCACAGCAGCTGTATCATTTTACATTCTCACCAGTAACATATGAGGGTTCCAAGTTCTCAATATGCTTGCTGACATTTGTCATTGTATTTTTATTATTGCCATCCTAGTAGTTTTGAAGTAATATCTCATTATCATTTTAATTTGCATTTATTTTGTGTTTATGCATCTATCTTTATTATTTTAAATTTTTAATTAATAATTCTATACATTTATGGGGTACAGTATGGTATATTCATACATATATACTATGTACAATGATTAAATGAAGATAATTGGGATATTCATCACCTCAGTTATCATTTCTTTATACAGTCAAAATCCTCTTTTCTAGCTGTTATGAAATATACAATAAGTTATTGTTAACTATAGTCACTGTGCTGTGCTATAGAACACAAGAACTTATTGCTCCTATGTAACTGTAGTTTTGTATGCATTAATGGACCACTCCCTATCCTGTCCTCCCACCTACCCTTTCCAGTTTGGCAATCACTATTCTACTCTCTACTTCTATGAGATCAACTTTTTTAGCTCCCACATATGAGTGAAGAACGTAGTATTTGTCATTCTGTGCCTGCCTTACCTCACTTAACATAATGTCCTTCAGGCTCATCCATATTGCTGCAAATGATAAGATTATATTCTTTTTTATTTTTATTTTTTACCACTGAATAATAGTGCTTCACTGGGTGTATATATACTACATTTGCTTTATCTATTCATTTATTGAAGGATACATAGGTTTTTCCATTTCTTGGCTATTGTAAATAGTACTTCAATAAACATAGGAGGAGCATGTAAGATCTTTAGCGTGCTGATTTCCTTTCTTTTAGATATATACCCAGTAGTGGGATTGCTGGATCATACAGTTTGTTTGTTTGTTTTGTGGAACCTCATACTCTTTTCTAAAATATCTGTATTAATTCACATTCTCACCAAACAGTATATAAGACAAGTTCAAAGAACACACAGACATAGTTGGTTTTTCTGTTTGCTTTTTGAGATGGGGTCTTGCTCTGTTGCCCAGACTGGGGTGTAGTGGCGCAGTCTTGGCTCACTGCAACCTCCACCTCCCAGGTTCAAGGAGTTCTCCTGCTTTAGCCTCTCGAGTAGCTGGGACTACATGCCTGCACCTCCAAGTCTGGCTAATTTCTGTATTTTTAGTAGAGTTGGGGTTTCACCATGTTAGCCAGCCTAGTTTTACACTCCTGACCTCAAGTGATCCACCCACCTTGGCCTCCCAAATGTTGTTTGAACTTCTGTGACTTCACTGTGTCAACTCATAAAATGCACTGATTAGATTAAATATTGTATGTCTTATTTTTAAATGATAGAAATTATTTTATGGGTGCCACTTATTTGTGTAATAGGGTAGCATAATTTTTATTCATTTAAAAATTTAATATTTTTTAGGAAAATTAACTTTAAATTTGTTTAAAGATTAGATGGGTATGGTGGGCCACATCTGTAGCCAAACTACTAGGGAAGCTGAGATAGGAAGATTTTCTGAGCCCAGGAGTTCAAATCCAGCCTTGGCAATATAGTGAGACCCTGCCTCAAAAAATATAAAATAAGAAATGAAAGAATACGTATATAAACACTGAAAATCTTACATTTTTAAGCAATAAAGATGGAAGTATATATTTCCTGAAGCATGGGAAAATTGGACTTCACATTTTATTTACATGTGGCACAGTGATGATTCCCAGAGAGATACTGGAATATAAAAGAAAAATGTCTCTTTCATTACCATTTATCTAAATTCAGCTTTGAAATCTACTATTATTATTTTTGTATATTGTTATGAGTTTAATAAAAGTAACTAGTCAAATTAAATAGTTATTCTCACTGTCCTGTAAGAACTTTCTAATGCAAACCACAAAAGTACATGCTGAGTTTTCAGATAATATGGCAAATCGGTTGTAAACGAATAACATTTGAGTGATTGGCATAGCTGGTCTACACAGTGGTACACTGAACAGAATACTGGGGGTACTAATTTCATTTCATATTCATTTTCCTCCAAGTTACACACATAATCATAAATCTGAGAAAGTAGTGTTATCTACATTTCAAGGTAAAGGAATATATAGATAGGGAAAAAATTAAATTGAACAAAGTGGTATAGAAATTTAGTAAAGTGAAAATTTACATTATTAGAGAAGTAAGATCATCTGTTAGAGTGGTAACTGGAGTTTACAGTTTACAGTTTTTCTGTTTTTGTTCTTGATTTTTTGAGATGGGGTCTCATACAGTTACTCAGTCTACAGTGCAGTGGCACAATCACGGCTCATTGCAGCCTGGACATCCCCAGCTCAGGTAATCTTCCCACCTCAGCTACCTCAGGGAAGATTACCTGGTTAGCATCGTACCTACTAATATTTGTGCTTTTTCTAGAGACTAGGTTCCACCATGTTGCTCGGGCTGGTCTCCTGAGCTCAAGCGATCTATCCCCTTAGGTTTCCCAAAGTGCTGGGATTAGATGCATGAGCCACTGTGCCCTGCCAACTATTTCTTTATATTCAACTTCTTTTATAAGAACCAAAGGTAAAACAAACAAAACATTAAATGAAACTCTGTGAAAATTTAAAAATAATAAAATTTAAAAGTAATAAAGATTTTTATGCTTGAATTTATATTAGTCACTTAAAATTGTTGGCATCATCAGCCTTTACATTTTAATATTTAGTTGAAAAAGAAATATAATACATTTTCTATTGAATAATTAAAAACGTATTAATTCCTATTGCCATAACTGCATGTTTTAAATATTAAATTTTGCATGGATGCTTGTGTGTATGTGTGCACATATTTTTTTCTTATATACTTTTGTTGTGCCTGTATTGCTTTCATTTCCTGGAAAAAACCTTTGGTAGAGCATAAAGTCAAAAATTCTTTACAATTACCTTTTGTTTAATGTCTTCCCACAGGTTTTCAGGCACCTGCTATATTGTCTTCTGTATTTAAACAATAAGGGAAGTAGACTTATTACACAGGGAAGTTTGCTTTTCTTTTCTGAAACCACCTGGGAATTGTAAATAAACAATATAAGTAAAATGGGAGAAAAATGTTTGAGACCACCACCACCATCACAACACAAATAATAAAATAAAATAAAGCTTTGGTTACATTGTCAAAAAAATAAAAGAGGACAGGAGAAGTGGAGAATGTACACTGCCAGACACACATTGAGACCTGCTGTTTCCCTGTTGGTGTCCACATGGCTTCGATTTTCATCTAATTGCAAGAAAACACAAACATTGGCACAGTCTTTACTAGATGTTTGGTGACCCTACTGTGTTAATCAGAACTTGAATTTGTGTGCCTAAAGCAAACCTCTGTATGGTGTGTGTGTTTGGCATTTATTCCCAGAAACTTAATAGGTCCATCAATCAAAAAAAGGAACATAATCTAGAAAATTGGGGAAAAGATTTGACAGTGAGTTAAAAAATAAGCACATTCTCCTCCTTCATGACCCTTGTTATCAGTACCCTTGAAAAGAAAAATCATTCAGTTCATAAGACATAAATTCTAACTGGAATTCAGTATGCTATTTAAATTGCTCACTACTCTTTACAGAAAGGGACATTGAAGCTGAACATCAGGTTTTCTTTTCAATTTGATGAATTCTAGGAGATGAAGCATTTTACTGTTCTACATTTGGCCATTTCCCTGGGCTTGTCTGATCTCACCCCAAAATTTTGTGAGGAGATTCTGATGAACTTAGATGGTAATACTGTCAACTAGAAGATTTAGGTCTGTGTTTCCTATTTTGTCTGTGTTTCAGTATTTTAAAATCAGCTTTTAAGATTGTTCCTGAATCATAGCGATTGATGAAAAGAATATGATACTTAGAAAATGGTAATAGAATCCTCTGACAGTCAGGAGAACAAGATTGAGCATTCCATTAATAAGTAGCCCCTTTGCTGTTTTTACCAAGTAGTGTCAGCCAGAATTTTGAAGCAAAGACCTGCTCAGAGACAGATACACATAGCATTTACTTTAAAAGAGAATGTAAATGCTGAAATTTCCTTTAAATATGAAATTAAATATAAATTAGTCATCTGATTTCCTTGTATCATACAACTATCTAATTTTTTAAAAAATTTAAAATGGTCATTTTCAGACATGATGTTAATAACTATAACAACTTCATTTATATCTTTTGTATGCAACTTAGCATTCATTGCCTCACCAATCTATAATAGTCAGCAATTCTGGAACCAACATATTCAAAGCATGTAAATCTTAAATAATTGACTGTCCAGTATCTAGGAAAAAATTTAAGGGATAAATTTAATTTTTTTAATCCTTAAAAAACGCAAGGTATGTTTACACAATAAAATACAGTGGTGTTTTAAAAATTATGACAATCTTTGTAACTGGAATTTAAAAAGTTATGTTTCCATATGCAAAATTAAACTAAGACCAGTGAATCAGTGGCATATACAGCATTTATTTTTAAACTAGTAAACTCCAAGTCTCTTCTTACTATGTTTAACAACACTTTTACTGTCTATGTGGGAAAAAAACCCTGCATATGTATGTAATAAGCAGCTAGTTTGATACTTTTTCCTATCATGTCATTTTTGTTAATATCCTCTTTTTTTTCCCCACAACATCCAATCAGTTTCCAACTTCTATACATTCTTCTGTAAACTATATTTATTTCCATAATTCCATTTTCAGTGATAACACCTTTCTTTGGTTATCTTTATGTTTCACTTGGTAAATTAGAGCACTGAAAAAGAATTAAATATTATTTCAAGTGTTTTTCTCGGATTTTAAGCCTGGGAAGATGATGTGTAACATTAACAGTAATAGTTCAACAGAAACATTGAGGAGAAAAATGACTTTAGGTTTAATCAGATTTGACTTGATATATTAGTTTAGAAGTTCCAACCCATGTTTAACACATGCATGTTTTGTACTGATGTATCTGTTTTCCATGCATTCTGGAAATGGTTAGTATGTGTTCATTGCTATACTGCTTCTAGAATGGTATAATGTTCGGTGTCTTGATATGATTTAAGCATTCCAGTAGGTCTGGAAGCCTAGCTTACTCTTACCCCCAGGTTACTCTTTAACCCTCAGGTTAAAGGTTTAACCTTTAAACCCCCACCCACACACACTCACACACACAAACACACAATTCTTGAAGATTAACAACTTATATTAACCTGTTAAAATGCTTCTTTTTCTGTAAATAAAATTTACATGATTTTATTCATTTCTTCCAAAAAAATTTTTTTTTGAGATAGTCTGACTCTGTTGCCCAGGCTGTAGTGCAGTGGAATGATCTCTGCTCACTACAGCCTTTACCTCCCAGGACCAGGGGATTCTACTGCCTCAGCCTCCCGAGGAGCTGGGATTACAGGCGCCCACCACCAGGCCTGGCTAATATTTGTATTTTTAGTAGAGATGGAGTTTCACCGTGTTGGCCAGGCTGATCTCAAATTCCTGACCTCAAGTGACTGGCCGGCCTCGGCCTCCCAAAGTGCTGGGATTACAGGAGTGAGCCACCATGCCTGGCCCCTCAATTTATTTTATTTTATTTTACATGAAGTCTTGCTCTGTTGCGCAGGCTGGAGTGCAGTGGTGCGATCTCAGCTCACTGCAACCTCCGCCTCCTGAGTTCAAGCAATTCTCCTGCCTCAGCCTCCCAAGTAGCTGGATCTACAGGTATGTGACATCACGCCCAGCTAATTTTTTATATTTTTAGTAGAGCTGGAGTTTCACTGTGTTAGCCAGGATGGTTTTGATCACTTAACCTCGTGATCTGCCTGTTTTGACCTCCCAAAGTGCTGGGATTACAGGCATAAGCCACCTTGCCCTGCCCCAGAATTTATTTTATCATGGGAGTTTTTGTTTAGTTTTGGTGGGGTTTTCTTGGAGAAAGTGTGAGAGGGGCATAGCTGTTAATAGATACTACATAGAAATGAAAATATTTTTTCTTTAGAAATCACTTGTTTAAATTTGTCTAATGACTTAGAAAAGGCTGTTAGAATGAGAGAGGCTTACAAACTTCAAAAATGAAAAGGTAACAGAAGGAGTTTTAGGATAGGAAAAACAATTGTGTTTGTTAATAAATGGGAGAAACTTAGTAAAGATAACATAATATTTTAATAAATTATGATGTTGCCAAAAATATGAGAATACTTAGAATGCATATAAATTTAATCACTAACATAAAAATGAGTTTATTTTAAACACTTTTAGAGATTAGCTGTTCTGGAAGTTGAAGAAATAATGTGTCAAGGTCAAGGAGAATGAAATTATATAATAGCCACAAAAGGAAATACCACAAGGAGTCAACTAGGAAACTAGGAATAATTTTTTAAACTGTAAACCAGCTTTGAGGATCCAGAAGTGACTAAAATCATGAATTTACTGTGGAGCTAATTAAAAGTGTGGATTTATTCCAAAAAGGATGATGTTGTGACATAGGCACAGATGGTGGGATTTCTATATACATAATTTTTGTCAGTGCAAGGTTGGTGCAGTTAAGGGCTCAGGTTATTCTGAATATTATAAAAAATATCATTTAAGATGGATGATCAAGAAATTCTGTTTCAGTATGGCTTCTGGATAGCAAATGGCAATTTCTCTGTTCTTTTAAATATCCATGAAGTCCATGAAGATACAGAATAAAAAGAAAATGTCTCAACACTATCAAAACAATCTTAATAGCAATGAACATTTGTTGAATTCTAGCTATGTCAACCAAGTATTGCCATAAATATTGACTCAGTTTACTTTTTCAGATATTTTATGGCTACCCACATTTTCCTCCATTTTATAGCTAAAGACATTGAAATAGGGAAGCTAAGTAAAACACTCAAGATTGCACAGCTAATGAGCAACAGAGATGGGATTTAAACCTACTGAATGTAGCTACAGCGTCTGTTCTTTTGAACACCACATTATTGTCTAATATCAAAACCTACCAGAAATTGGTAATAATTTCAAGTTGGAATAAACTGAGAAAAATACAGTTTGAATGAAAGAAACACAGGCTATCATTAAACTGATTTTCCTTTTTGAGTGTGTGAGAGTCATCCCTATTATATCCTATCTAAGTGTAATCCCTGAATGATGCTTACATGATTGTCAACACACTAACATCACAGGTTGATTAACTTCTACCCAGTTTCCATGTAGGTCCTTGACTCTACCGTGGATAATATCAACCGTATCCCCAGGCTGCTGTTTCTTTTCTTCAAGTGGTTATAAGGCTGGCCTTTCAGCAGACCTCCTCTATGGATGATCTCTATTCCACTCCCATATTCCTCAGTCTAACTCTCATTATGATAGTAACTGAGAAGTAAGGAGGCAGAGTCTTCTGTCAGAAATGGGTTATCCTAGAAATCAAGCTTCACTCATAATTAGAAAAAATACTAATGGTTTTAAAAATGATTTTGAAACCTTAATAGCAATAGCTGGAAAATCTAAGTGTGGGATCCAGTTTCTAACATAACAGTGAATTCAAAATCAAATCACACATAGCCAGTATAACAAAAATAAAGGATATGGCAAGGAGGCATGGCTTTAAAGAAAAGAACAAGGAAGTATATCATTTATAATAGTAAGTGGGAACATTCTAAATTAAAAGATTCGTTCTGTCAGGGCAAAAAATAAAACTAAATTCAATTATATACTATGTGAAAGATCAAATGCTTAAAATTTGCTATTGTGAAAAATGTCAATGCAATTTTTATATTATTATTTCTATACAGCCTTTTTTTTTTGACACAATCTCACTTTGTCACCCAGTCTGGAGTGCAGTGGTGATCTTGGCGCACTGCAACTTCTGCCTTCTGGGTTCAAGCGATTCTCCTGCCTCATCCTCCCCAGTAGCTGGGATTACAGGCACATGCCCAGCTAATTTATGTATTTTTAGTAGAGGTTAAGTTTCACCATGTTGAGCAGGCTAGTCTTGAACTCCTGAACTTAGGTATTTCCCCACCCTGGTGTCCCAAAGTGCTGGGATTTGGATTTCAGGCATGAGCCACCATGGCCAGCCACTATACAAACATTTTAAAGAACAAAGAGATATAATAGAACAAAGGCTTACTTACACATTGATGAATGGTACATAATTCACAATATAAGCATAGTATAACTTTGATTCTGAAATACATTGCCGTGGTTTGGTGGTCTTTTACAGCAAGCTTTCTACCATCACAGAACTTACATTTTAACTTAGAGTACTGTGATTCTTGCTAATAACGGCATACAAAGCATCCTGTGGTAATATAGAAAGAGTAACATCTAAAGCAACTGGAAGGTCAAACAATGACTGAAATAACTTTTATTCAAAATAAAAGCCTGGGTGTGGTGTCTCACGCCTGTAATCCTAGCACTTTGGGAGGCCAAGCTGGCAGGATTGCTTGAGCCCAGGAGTTTGAGACAAGCCTAGGCAATATGTAAAACCTCCTCTTTCCAAAATAATACAAAAATCAGTCAGATATGGTGGCATGTGCTTTTGGTCCCAGATACTCAGGAAGCTGAGGTATGTGCATCACATAAGCCCTGGAGTGAGTTCAAAGCTGCAGTGAGCTGTGGTCACACCACTGAACTCCATCCTGAGTGACAGAGTGACACACTAACTCAAAAATAAATAAGTAAAAACAAAAATACATGAATATCTGATTACTTGTGAAGAGAAAGAAAAAAGAAAAATGTAACAATGGAGACCATGGACCCAGCCAATTTCACACGTTCCTTGTGAGTACACTGGCTTCAGACTATTATATATTTGACTAACTTCAAGAAGTTTTTCACGTATATTCTATTATTTCATATTAAAAACACTTTTGTTGGCTTTGCTTTTTTCTTCTTATGAAAATTAATTTTACTTGGAAAGCATTCAAAAGTATTGAAAAATTGCAATAGTAAAAAGAACTCCCACATAACCTTTGCCCATAATTCAATTTTGCCCATTGTCCCAGGTAGTTATCACAACTGAATCCAGTCCAGGATGGTCACTTGAAATCAGTAGCTATGTCTCTGTCATCTCCTTCAATAAGAGCATTTCCTTAGTCTTTCCTTAACTTCTACAATCTTGACATTTTTTTAAAGATTATATGGTATTGATTTTGTAGAATGTTCTTTAATGTGGAATTTTCCAATATTTCTCCAAGGTTTTATCTACTTTATGCATTTTGAGTAGGACAGTACAAGAGAGATGCTATGTACTTCTTATTACATCCTATAAGTTAGCATATAATATTGACGTGTTTCATTACTGGTGATATTTGGTTATCTTAATCAAGTTATCTTAAGTGATCAAGCAACCTGGTCGCTGCCAGATTTCTTCACTAGAAAGTTACATTTCTTTTTTCCTTTGCAATCAGTAAGTATTTTGAAGAGAGACAGTTTGAAACTAAATACATATCCCATTCTTAATCACATTTTATCCATTTATTTTATAAACTGTTGATATTTTTGCCTATACTATTGCTATAATAACTATCAAATTGTTAGAAATAAATTTTTGGTGCTGCAAAAGAAATAGCACTTGAACATAATTATCAAGGCAAATTTACTCCTATAGAAGGGTACATCTTGTAGATAGAGCAATGGTGAGAGCACACCAGACAAAGGAGAGGTTTTTTGTTTTTGAGATGGAGTCTCATTCTGTCACCAGGCTGGAGTGCAGTGGTGTGATCTCTGCTCACTGCAACCTCCGACTCCCTGGTTCAAGCGATTCTCCTGTCTCAGCCTCCTGAGTAGCTGGGATTACAGGCATGCACCACCACGCCCAGCTAATTTTTGTATTTCTTTAGTAGAGGCAGGGTTTCACCATGTTGGCCAGGATGGTCTTGATCTCTTGACTTTGTGATCCACCCACTTTGACCTCCCAAAGTACTGTGATTATAGGTGTGAGCCACTGCGCTGGGCCAGCAGGGGTTTTTCATTCCTGAGGCAGTTGGTCTTAGCTGCTCTGTCATTTCCCTGTTGTTTGTGGTTGGACCACACAGTCTAAGCTAAATGCAATTAGCTAATGTGACGAGCACAGGGAAGAA
Organism: Cheracebus regulus; assembly: GCA_963574635.1. Lineage (NCBI taxonomy): Eukaryota > Metazoa > Chordata > Mammalia > Primates > Pitheciidae > Cheracebus > Cheracebus regulus. The sequence continues at coordinate 8,858 of CAUYQU010087704.1, read as the reverse complement.
CGGTTTCTGTGGGGAAAGCTGTCGCAGCAGGGAGGGGGTAATTTCTTGGTAGGCATGCCTGAGCACAGCAAGGTGGAAGGGACTGATAGATTGGAGGGCAAGATTACTTTAGACAAAGAACAGGGAAATAAGACTTCAAGACAGACAGTAAAGGAAGTAAAGATCTATTAGAGAAGAACACCTTGTTTGTAACAAAGTGAAACTCTTTGAAGAGGAACTGTCTAAACTACTTGTTTTTAACACGAATTGTTATTTTCAAATTTATTTTATTTTAGTGGATTTATTAGTTGGCATTCTAAGTAAAAGATTTACCTTCTTATTCATTTATTCATTTGTTTATATCACTGAGAACTAACGGACACCTATTTTATTTAGAGTATTATAATAATTACTGTTATTTTCTCAGATTTGATCAGTAGAAGTCTTTTAAGTTAGAACCGTAATCATTTTGACATGTGATATAGTTTGGATGTGTGTCCTACCCAAATCTCATGTTCAATTGAGATATGTTGTGTTAGTCCATTCTTGCATTGCTATAAAGAAATACCGAGACTAAGTAATTTATAAGGAAAAGAGATTTAATTGGCTTATGATTCTACAGGCTGTCCAGGAAGCATAATGCAGGCATCTGCTTCAGGTGAAGTCTCAGGAAACTTACAATTATGATGGAAGGTGTAGGAGAAGCAGTGTACTGAGGCTGTGGCAGGGCAGTAGGGACAGAAGCCTGGATCACAAAACCATTCTTTCCTTCTAGCTTCAAGGCCTCTTATGGGACTGGCTGCTGCACCGTTCTCTGAAATGCCTTGGAGGCCTTTTTCCCATTTTCTTGGATATTAGCACTTGGCTTCCTTTTCATTATGCAAATTTCTCTAGCAAGTAGTTGCTACATAGACTGCTTGAATTCCTCTCCCCCAAAAGCTTTTTCTTTCTCTGCCACATGGCTAGGCTGCAAATTCTTCAAACTTTTATACTCTGCTTCTTTTATAAATGTAAGTTCCAACTTAAAGTCATTTATTTCCTCCTGCATATGAGCACTGGTTGTTAGGAGCAGCCATGTGATATCCTGAATGCTTTGTTGCTTAGAAATTTCTTCCACTGGATATCCTAAATCATCAGTCTCAAGTTCAAAGTTCCACAGATCCCTAAGACAGAGGTATAATACAGCCAAGTTCTTTGCTAAAGCATAACAAAAATGACCTTTGCTCCAGCTCTCAATAAGGTCCTCATTTCTATCTGAGACCTCCTTTGCCCAGACTTCACTCTTTATATCACTGTCAGCATTTGGGTTACAACAATTTAATGAATCTCTAAGAAGTTCCAAACATTCCCTTCTTCTGAGCCCTCTGCCATCTTTCAACCTCTGCCTGTTACCCAATTCCAAAGCCACTTTCACATTTTCAGGTATCTTTACAGCAATGCTCCATTTCTTAGTACCAATTTTATCTGTTAGACCATTCTTATTTCTGTAAATAAATACCCATTGTAGGTAATTTATAAAGAAAAGATGTTTAATTGTCTCATGCTTCTGCAGGCTATACAAGTAGCATAGAGGTATCTGCTCAGCTTCTGGGGAGGTTTTAGGAAACTTGCAATCATGTTGGAAGGCAAAGGAGGAGCAGGCACAGCACATGGTGAAAACAGGATAAAATGAGAATATGGGGGAGGTGCCTCACTTTTAAACTATCAGATCTCATGAAACTCACTTGCTATCATGAGCAGTAGGGCCTCTGTCCCTACTGCCCTGCCACAGCCTCAGTACACTGCTTCTCCTACACCTTCCATCATAATTGTAAGTTTCCTGAGACTTCACCTGAAGCAGATGCCTGCATTATGCTTCCTGGACAGCCTGTAGAACCATAAGCCAATTAAATCTCTTTTCTTCATAAATTACTTAGTCTCAAGGTATTTCTTTATAGCAATGCAAGAATGGACTAACACAACATATCTAAATCATTCTTTGAGTATTCCATTACTGTCTGTCACAACACAGTATTTCAGGCTCTTCTCAGCCACAGTCCATTTTTTTAAAGAAGCTCTGATTCCTTTCAGTTGAAAGTATGTAACAACCAAAATTTAATAGTAGATGTGCTCATTATGTTGGGGATTTTGCTATTCACAGGCCCTTTAAGTCAACAGAACTAGGAACTAGATGTATACGCACACACACACACACACACACACACACACACACACACCCCTTCACATCTCTATCATCACATCTCTATCAATATATTAAACTATAATTTAAACCAGTAGTCCCTATTTTAACCTACTATCACTCATGCATGCCTAATAATGTTTGCAACTGAAAGAAAAAGAAAGGAGGAAAGGAAATGATTAAAAGGCCTTTATTATTGCTGATTTTCAAAAAAGACTTCATCATCCTCTTCATAGACTCATTGAACTGTAGACATGAGAGGGATGCCATTTTGTCCAATCTTATCTTACGTGTAAAATAATTGATGTAGAGGGAAATGAAACTACTTGGCAAAGCAGCACACTTAGGTACATGTAAAGCCATAAATTTGACTTGGAACTCATAAGTGGCCTAATGCTTTACCCACAAAACATTATTTCACATTTAGTTAATAAAAAGGAAATAAAATGACTAAGTCTTAACTATTTAAATTTCATATTTATTGAATTTATTGTTCCTGCCATGATCTGGGAACAATTTCATGAATTGAATCTTTCAGTCTTTTCAAGGAAACATGTAGTAGTAATTGAAAATTCATTTTGCTAATGAGATCAATATTCAGAAAGAGTAAATGAAATGCTTAATAAGAGCACTAGGCAGGCATAGATCAAACTGTGTTGAATTAATTTTAAACGAGCTGAGCTTGGTAATACATTACTACATAAAATATTTGTAATAACAAAAGAAGAATTGGAATGAACCATGTCAAATGGAAATCAAATTGGAATGATTAGTGCTTTTTGAAATTAAATTGTTTAAAAATTTTACAACCTTATTTGTGAAATAATTCATTCAAAAATTGGTTTATTAACTACTTACTATGGGCTGGAAATTGTGCTAGAATTAAAGACATAAATATAATTAAATCATGCCATCAAAGACATAATTACCAACCTATTTGAAGAAAAATATATACAATATATATCAATTATAAGGCAACTTTTTAAAATGTAACAGACAAAACACTAGAGAAGTACAGATGAAGGAGCCAGTGAGTGATTTCAAGAAAAAGAGACAGTAAGGGTTAAAAGGGGTTTTTCCTTTTATGAAATTAGAAGAATGTGAGCTTTCATGTTCAGTGAGACTTGGTTCATGCTCATCTTTTTTCAGCGTTATACCTAAGTACATACAGTGCCTACTAGTTTTGCCTGGTTCAGTGTAGGCACTCAATATAATACTGAATAAACAAATGAATTAAAGTATAGTTGTTGGATGAATTTCAAGTAGCATATAGCTGCAACTTAGGGCATGGGACAGAGAGTCAAAAAAGGCAAGTCTGGGAGGAATTGAAGTCAATTGAGGCACATAGTGAATTCTTTCACTACCACTTTACATGACCAGTACATTATTTTGTGGTTTTAAGCAGCATCACCCAATCATGAGGCATGCAAATAATATTAAATGTCTAGGACTCATATTTAAAATTATTATTTAAAATTATTATTGTATATATGGTACGCTAAACATTTGTATATCATAAAAATTAAAATGTTTCAACATGTTATTAAAAATTACAATTATTAATGAAATTGTTACTTTCCTTTTTTCCCCTAAGTCTTTGAAATTTGATATGGATTTTACATTTAGAGTAATTCTGAAATTAGGCTAGCAGCATTTCAAATGTTCAATGTTTACATGTGGCTAATAATTATTATATTAAAGAGCAGAGAGCTAGGATTCCTGGAACTTAAAATGTCATCCCTAGACTAACAATCCCTGAGAACTTTCTAGAAATGCAGAATCCTGGTTGCACCCCAGATCAACAAAATCAGATCTGTATTTTCTCAAGCTCTCCAGGTAACTATATGTACATAACAATCAGAGAAGCACTGGTCCAGGTAACTTAGCTGTAATGTCAGTTGTGTGCATCCCAGATGGTACACAAGATAAATGCTATTGAACTTCCAAAAAGATTGGATTGGAATGATAAAGAATATTAATTTTGTCTTAAAACTACGAAGTGAATTAGAGTTTACAAATATTTGATATTGTATTGACATTGATGCCTTTATTTGGTCCAAATATCAGATTGTCTCATGTCATTAATATCTGGTAAACTGAGATAAGAATTAAAGTTACACAAAAGGGAGAGACTATATATCATCTCTCATCTATGTCTGGTAAGTGGATGTATGGATGTCATTATTGTACTTACTAGCACTGGTTAAACTAACTCTCACAAATGGAGGTCATAAAATATTTTTGCAAATATGTGTTTTGTAATTTTAAGAAAACAAATGCAGAGCTAATCCTTACAGAAAGTCATTCTCAGTTTAAATTATATGTAAAAAGTAATGATAGTATCACAGACTTATTAAGTGGCAGGGTGAAACTTGTACAAAAATTATTAAAATTATCTACTGGAAATGTAGATTAACACCCCTATAGTTAATGGTGAACTTGGCTTCAAGTAAGTATCATACTTACAGAGATAACCTAATGACAATACAAAGCCATAATAATTAGTAAACTTTTTAAATATTTTAAATTTAATCTGTGTGAGGTATTTTTATGTCCAGCGTTGCCTAGGGAGTTCCAGTTTATTTGAGTTGTCTCAATATAATTATTAAATCACCTCCTTTTGCTTTCAAAAGAAGCCCAGCCCTGTTTGGAAGATAAATCATTTGATCACCCTGCTTATCATATGCACTAAAAATGTATCTTTGGGTATTTTATAATATATATAATTCATAAGTACAGTAGAGTACATATACATAATTTTAGGATAAATGAACATGCATTCTAGTAGAGATTTATTTGTTTATTTTCTGTTATTTTGAAGATCACACAGTGAAGACTTGACTTCTGAGAAGCTGGACTCTTTCCCAGCTTCACTCTTAGCCCATGCTTAATTGTTCCAGGCAGCCCCTTTCAGCCTGGGAATGTGTTCCCTCTCAGACTGATGCAAAGTGACAGTCTAAGCAGAGCTGTGTACTTTTCTCTACTCTCTTTCTTCTCTCTGCCCCCTTAATTGTGGGAAGAGGGAGAAATAATTGTTAGGAATTTCAGGGGCCTTTTCTGCATAGTGGATTGTTTACTGACCAAAGGAAAGGCAAAAGAACAAGAGGCAGCAACTTAACTGAGTCAAGTCAGAGGGACCTGTGAGACCTTAGAGGCCCCTTTGCAAACCACAAAGTGAATCATCTATTTATGGTTCACCTGGGATAAGTTACATGTATGCTGGAAATAGAAATTTTATGTTTAAGCAGAAAGAGCAAATGATAAATTTTAAATGGTGAAAAATGGGCCAATCTAAATAACTGGATTCTTACCTAATCTCTGAAAATGTTTTGAAACTCCAAAAGTCTGTGTCAAGAAAATAAAACTTACATAGATATAGTTTTCCGTTCTATGTAAATAGAATTTTATTCTTTATTTAAACTGAAAAGAATAAGATTAGCAAAGTTTGGAGATGGCATATAAAATTTGAATGACCCATAATGAGACAGAAAAATCATTTGAAGAGGGATGTACTGAATCAGCAATTAAATATGGAGATAAAAGAAATATAGGATTGTTTGTTAAATGTAAAGAAAAAAATGGAGCAGGACACAGAGACTATAAAAACATAGCAATCATTTGACAAGGAATGTCAAAAGTTTACATTGCATGTATATATATTAAACTACAGAATGTCTAATCACATGCAATTGCTCCTTCAGCATTCGCAACACTGCCTACCACAGATGTTAATATTTTTTCACATAATGATGGTTTGGGTGGGACAACATTTCTCAAAATGTGTTCCTTGGAACACTAGCTTTTCTAATAGGCTTTTGGGAAAATGTGCCACGTTCAAGTAAATGTAGGAAAACATGTGTGCTCTATTACTAGCCTAAGTAAAATTCACTTCATGCATTCATGCACTTAAATGTCTTAGGTTTCCTTGCAGTAGCTAATCTAGTAGTTTAACTGTTTACCCCATCTTTAATTATGCTTCCTAAACTACAGAACTTTTAGTTTGAATGCAGTCTATTAATATTCTAGGAGACTAGTGTTCCACAGAAAACATTATAGAAATTGGGGACTAGAGGAATGTTGCTGATAGATTTCTATCAGTGATTGGCTTTGACATGAATACCTAAGTTTAAAGAATATCAAAGATATTATTGCACAATTTTTTCAAAATACTTTAGGTAAATTTATATTTCCATTGCTTAGTTATTTGGGCATTCCTCTATGTCTGAAATAGCCATGTTATTTTCATGCCTACATTAATATATCAGCAAAAGACCTGCCTGACTAGTAACCTGACAAATAATATTACAATTTTCCTGAGTATTAAACCTCTGATTTGATAAAGGTTAGTATGTACAAATCTATGTTTATTTTAACTAGATGCACATTTTTGAAAGAAGATAGATATACTCTCAAAAGTATAATGTAGGAAATCATCATTGTTGCTATTAGGGTGATAAAATATACTGTTGGAAAATAATTGCATTTACATTTCAACTCGTGATTATTATTTATTTCTTAAGGAAGAAAAAGGTGAGCTGGAAAAATAGAAAATTCTCTAAAGAATTGTGTGGCAGTGCCTAGGGACCAAATAGTACAGTTTTTCAGATGCTCAGAAATAATGGCCTAACCTGACCTGCCTGTACTAAGGTTAACTTGGTGGAATGTGGGAAAATCTCTTATTGCTCTGGACTTTGTAATCTTGTCTCATTTACAATCAATAAAAGCTTGAAGAATAAAATAGAGCCAGTAGAATTTGTAAAATAAAATAATACTTAAGAAGATTCTAGATGCTATTACCAATGTAATCTTATTTTGTTGCCTAGTTCCTCAGAACTAGGTTCCTTTGGCCATAATCATTTAAAATATTTGAAGAGAAAAACTAATGTTTTTTCTATTATCTCATTGCTGTTAATAGTTGAATCTGGTATTAATTATTGATCAGAATGGGTATTATTGATCAGAATGGATATGAATTAGTCCCTTATGTAACAATAAACAATTAATCATTGGTTTAATAACCTACTAGAGAGGCAAGTATCTGCAAGTTTTATGTCCTTGATTGTCACCAAAACAGATTCCAAATTCTACAAAATCAGCAGCAGGTGCACATTAAATTACCCCAGTTCCCGATATATCTTGCTCTTTTTTCACAGATTCTAAATTTTGTTGTTCAGTCTTTTCCTGCAATTAATTGTAATGACCCTATTGATATAATTTATGATATTACTTTTATCAAGCTAATGTTTTATTTTAGTTATTTCATCCATTCATTGCATCAAGTATCCAAGCTGTGCCAGACAAGGTGCTAAACACTCTGAGTATATCTATCAGCAGGACATACATGGTATCTGCTATAAGGAGCTTATAACACGGGGAGAAAAACAGACAGTGATGAGTAAACAAACTCAGTGTTTGCATTTAGTAATTGAGAGAAATACTATGAAGTATAAAGTGTTATTTCATATCAAAGACAAAGGTTGAACTAAGATAAGGGTTTTATTATGGTTATTGTATTTGCATTGTTGATAGTGTGCTTTCCTAAATATCTGAGAATGACTTTTCTGACTAGATTTCATTGGGGCATGACCTTTGAAAATCGCTGACAGATTTGTGCCCACTCCACTGCCTCATCTTGCATCTTTGGTTGCTAACATTAAAAACAGTCGTGGGGAGAGAGATCCAAGATGGCCGATTAGCAGCAGCTCAGGATTGTAGCTCATAGTGAAAGCACAGAGAGCAAGTGGATGCCACAATTTCAGACAAATTTTTGTTGCCCACAGACTGGGAAATTCCCAGTGGAGGAGCCCCACAGGTCGCCAGCACGACTCTTTTGGCCAGTGCGGCTGTTTTGCCAACACCCTGGCACTGCACTTCTTGGTGTGGAGCATACGGGACTGGGTGCCCTTTTAGTCGGGCTCGGCTGGTCCCATCCCCACAAAAAAAAAAAAACCAGCAATTGGAAGCGCTGAGGACTGAGAGTTTCACGGCAAGCACAGCTGAACCCGGGAAGGCCCAGCTCTATGGGGAAAGGGCATCCGCCAAAGGAAAACTAAGAAACAGTAAAAACTGCATCACCAACAAACTGGACGTCCACTCAGAGACCCAATCTGAAAGTCAGCAATTACAGAGATGACAGGTGGATAAATCCACAAAGATGGGAAGAAACCAGTGCAAAAAGGCTGAGCACACTCGAAATCAGAATGCCTCTCCTCCTACAGGGGATTACAGCTTCTCATTAGCAAGGGAACAAGGCCTGACGGAGAATGAGTGTGATGAACTGACAGAATCAGGCTTCAGAAGGTGGATAATAAGAAAATTCTGTGAGCTAAAAGAACAGGTTCTAACCCAATGCAAAGAAACTGAGAACCTTGAAAAAAGATTTAACGAAATGCTAATGAGAATGGACAACTTAGGAATATAAGCGAATTGATGGAGCTGAAAAACACAACACGAGAACTTTGTGAAGCATGCACAAGTTTCAACAGCCGAATTTACCAAGCAGAAGAAAGGATATCAGAGGTCGAAGTTCAACTCAATGAAATAAAACAAGAAGGCAAAATGACAGAAAAAAGGGTAAAAAGGAATGAACAAAGTCTCCAAGAAATATGGGACTATGTGAAAAGACCTAATCTACGTTTGATAGGTGTACCTGAATGTGACAAAGAGAATGAATCCAAGCTGGAAAATACTCTTCAGGATA
>CAUYQU010087700.1:0-26600 GCA_963574635.1 Cheracebus regulus | reverse complement strand
GATGAAGTTTTTCTGTTTCTTAGTTTTCCTTTGGCGGACGCCCCTTCCCCACAGAGCCGGACCTTCCTGGGTTCGCTGTGCTTGCTGTGAAACTCTCAGTCCTCAGCGCTTCCAATTGCTGTTTTCCTTGTGGGGATGGGACGAGCCGAGCCCGTCCGTCCCGTATACTCCGCACCGGGAAGCACTGCGCTGGGGCACTGGCAAAACAGCCGCACCGGCCGAAAGAGTCACGCTGGCGACCCGTGTGGCTCCTCTGCCGGGAATCTCCTGGTCTGTGGGCAACAAAAATTCGTCGGAAAGTGCGGCATCCACTCGTTCTCTGTGCTTTCACTGGGAGCTACATTCCTGAGCTGTTGCTAATTGGCCATCTTGGATCTCTCCCTGATTTTTCAAGTAAGATTATATTACAAATATTTTTCCAAATTGGAATAAAACCTATGTTTTAATCTGCCGGTTTATAATTTTTATATTACCAGTACCTCTTTGTATTTTTCACAAATATAATTTACACTGAAATGAACTTCCATTACATTTGTCCTTTGACTATTTCTTCAAGAAAGTTTCAGAATTGAAATTACCATATACTAAGCAGAAGTATCTCAGACTTTCTTCAAATCAGGATTTACCAAGAGTGAGCATCATTAATTATTGTTCTTTTCTCATCTAGAGTTTGAGATTAGTGTCTCATTATCATGATAATTTGCGTTCTTTGATTTCTAGAATCAAATGGTTAAACTATTATTTTTGTCCAATTGAATTAAATTTTATTTTATTTTGTTCAAGTTTGCATGGCAATTTATAAATGATGCTCATATTTTAAGATATCAAGTTTGCTTTATATACATGTACATATATATCTTTGTTATTTATCAGAATGTATTAGTTATATATTATCTATTTTAATATTTATAAAGTACTTAATTATATAATAAATTATAATTTATTTGATATGTGTATACTTATTAAACATTTTTATATATTAGTTGAACACTTATTACTCTTTTTTGAAACATTTATATCATTTGTCAATTTTTTATATTGAATTGTAAGATGTGTTATAACATTTGTAAGATATGTTATAATCAATTTATACCCAATTCTCTCTTGTTCTTTTTTTTTTTTTAGTAAAAATTTGGACATACATAATTATCATCACCAGTCATCATTTAGTTTTCATGTTATCCTGGTTTTTCTTTGTAGTTTCTTCATGGTTTCTGGATTTAGAGCAATGATTTAATTCAATCATCATTAATAATAATCTTTCTTTAGTTAAAATTGTGTTCATGATAGATAGCTTTGATTTTTAGAACATTTAAATACTTAAAATATTTTAAATATTATCTTGATTACTGAGGTTTCTGGCAGCCCTTCTAACTGCACAAAAGAGGTCAGTGAGGCACCTGCCTCATTCAGTTCATCCTATGCCAGCCCTGGATTTGAAAGATCTCCCCTCTCAAAGTTATAAAATCAATTACTTATGGGTTTTAAAATAGCTATTACGTTTTTACATTTAGTTATCTAAGGGCATCTGGAATCCTGGGACATAGAAGTAGCAAAAAAGGGATCTAGGTTTATATATTTTTTCTCAATGGTTATCTTATTAATAGGTAAACCTACTGATTTAAATACTATGTTTAACAGGTGATAAACTGCTCATTTTTCTTTTTAGGAAAAGAAAAGATTTCAAGGACAGCTGCATCTGATATTTTATTCATTAGTGCCTCCTTTACATTTTTCCTGAGGAATCAGCCTTCCATTAATTTTTCAATCTACTTTATTGCTCTTAGTAAAATATTTCACACAGATAAAATAATACATACAGTAATTCATAAAATTAGTAACAATAAAAGGACACCAAAGTGCCCAACACAGAGATTAAGATATAGATGATCATCCTGTCAATTGATGATTTCATCCCTTTTGTCATTAACACAAACCTTTCCACCCCTGCATATCTGCTATCATGAAGGGCTGTGTGTTTGCCATTCACTGAAATTTTAGCTTTACTGTATACATATACATTCATATATGTATTTTATATTTAAATATACAAGATCCTATGTATTTGACTTTACATTTAAAAATAACTATTTTTTTAACTGACATTTATTTGGCTCAACCTTATATTTGAGGCTTTTATCCTTTTGAAGTGGTAATTTATTCATTTTCACTGCTACAAAGTCCTATTTATTTATTTATTCATTTTTGAGATGGAGTCTCACTCTGTCAGCCAGGATGGAGTGTAGTGATGTAGTCTCCCGTCACTGCAACCTCTACCTTCCAATTTCAAGCAATTCTCCTGACTCAGCCTCCTGAGTCTCTGGGATTACAGGCACCTGCCACCATGCCCAGCTAATTTTTTTATTTTTTGTAGAGATGGGGTTCCACTATGTTGATCAGGATGATCTTGGACTCCTGACCTTGTGATCCACCTGACTCAGCCTCCCAAAGTGCTGGGATTACAGGCATGAGACACCACACCCAGCTATTAAATAGTATTTTAACACGTGAATATATTATGAGATATATCCAGTTTTCTTGCAGTGACTAATGAGGCTGTATCTCATTTAATGTCTTTATGATCACACCTTCATGTCACCTAAGAAGGCTCATCTGTTATCCACCTGTTGGTACCTGGAAGTAAACCCTTTCCTAAAAATAAGCACCTGAAAGAGTAAGCTCATGTTTCAGCTGACTGTTTCCAAGCATAACAGAGGTTGTAAAGGCTCCCGAAGGAGCTTTCCCTTTTAGTATCTTGAAGACATGGAAAATACAGATGAAAAGGAGAAAACATAATTTCAGGGTATTAATTAATTTTTGTTCTTGGAAGGGGTTCAGATTTTGTCACTGATTTTCAAATTATCTCATGTAAGGTAACTTTTGTGATAAAAGATGGATAGAAGTGGCAAGTACATTTTAGCTTTCTCAAAACTTTCATCATACAAATGTTTCAACAGTATGGTGGTACTGTGTGATAGTATGTATAGTAAAATATATTTTCTACCACAAAAATGAATAAGACAATTAAAGAAACAGGGCTTATACTGAAAAAGTTAATACTACTAAAGATACAAGTAGGTTATTTCATTTGATATTTAAATATATAACACCTAAATTAATTGTGTGAAAAAACAATTTGATTTCTGTGGCAACCATTTAGGAGAATTGTCTGCCTTACTCTTAATTAGTGTGTAGACAGAATTTTCTATCCTTAAAAAAGTCTAGTTAAAAGATAACACTATGAAAATATTATAAAACAAAAATATAACCTCAAATGTATGAGTGGTTATATTTAGTTTTCATTTTTTAAAGTAGCTGTCATGTAAGCATTCCTTCTAACCAAACATTTTCCAAGTTTTTTGGAAATCTGCCATAACTTTATCCTTCACCAGTCAAATTATTTATCATGAATTGGACAATTGAAAACCAGACTTAATGTTTACTATTTTCTAAGTATGTTCATTTACAGAAAGATATACAATTCAGTTATTATATTTATATAATTGGGATGTTTAACTTGCAAGTTTTAAACATATACAGAAAACATGAATTCAAAAATTTAACAAATAATAAAATGTGCTCATTAGAGCTACTTTAAAACTTATTGCTGCTTAGATTTGTCAAGTTCAAATAAGACAGTCCCCATTTTAACTTAGAAAATAGATGACATTTAATTCAACTTCACATAATAATGAACAAGATATATAATTTGCATTGGACTTTAAAAGGAATAATGTCTAACATTTAATATGTTTTTCCTGGAAATGCATTATGTGGTTACAAAAATTTAATTTTCATTTTATTATAAAATAGCTTAAGTTTGCTTAGGAATATTATTTCAGTTACCCAGTCCATTGCTATAATAAATTATATAAATCTCGTTTAAGTTAATTTTTATTTAATTCCTAAGATCATTGATTCATCTAGTCAACATTTTTTAAATACCCATTGTGCTAAGAGTCATGTACATACCATTGTTAAGAAGGAAATGTAGATACAATTATTATTCTGGAAGAAACTTGATCTATTGTAATAAACACCCTAGGAATCAGGAAAAGAATTCTGATTTCATCATTTCATTAGTATGACATTCCATAACTTATTACATATCTTAACAACTTAATTCTTTGATTGATGAAATTAGAGCATTAAACTAAATTATCTCTAGTGCTTCTACATTTTCTATGTTTATAATTGTGGGGGTAGAGAAAATATACAGCATATCTAAGAAATTTTGAAATGATCACAAATGTAAGAAGGTAATTAACTTGTAGGTACATATAATTGTAATTATGAACAGTAGGTATTAAAAGAATAAATTTTATCCTTAAAAACAATACTTGAATCTGATACAACTGTGTCCAGCTTAAATTTTATTTTGCATTTGATCAGGTTGCCTGATTGCTGTGTATATTGTGAATTCATGGCATATACTGATTCAAACACAATGTAAGCTTACTTCCTGATCATGGAATAGATAGTACCAACTGCTTTGCACATCTCCAGGGTTAGGGGATTGGTAGGTTTTGGGTGAACTCTCATGCAGTATTTCACAGATTCAGGTTGAGCAAGGCTGGGCGATCTACTTGGGAGTTCACCGGTGGTCCTGAGAAGATGTCTGTGATGAGTAGCCAGCTGGACAAAAGGTCAGGAGAAACATCTGGGTGATGATTGTATGAAACAGGCTTAGAAGTGATGCCTATTATTTAAAGTACATTCTGTGATAGCCTGACTGACTCCATCTTAGTTGTGAGCCAGACAGACCCCATCTTAGCGTCTCCCTCCCTGCCATCTCTCCCTCCATGTCTCCCTCAGGTACATAACTAGGTTACACTGACACTGTGCTTATTCTATCATAAACCATTGTAACCACATCCTGCTTGGCAAGCACACCTGCTATTGTGAATACTCCTCCTTGGACCACCCTTGGTGATTGTTTGGAAATACCTTGGCCTACAATCACTCCCTCTAAGCTGCTTATTCTGCTTCTGCAAAATTCCACTTCAGCTAGCCTCCCCCTCCCCTCCCCTAATCAAGGTATAAAAAGGAATCAAGCCCCTTCCTTGGGCCACGAAAATTTGAGCGTTAGCTATCTCAAATTGGTTGCTGGCAATAAAGGACTCCTGATTCAATCTCAGAGTGTGGTGCTTTCTCTATAACTCGCTCTGTTACAACACATTCCATTGACCAGATTTAACCCACATGCTCACACTGAACTGGAGAGACCTGGAATGTGATGTTCTCAGAAAATATCCATTTCAGAAATGGCTATCTCCTATGGAAGGAAGAACATGAATATTTGACGAAAAGCTATTAATTTTTGTCATATAGCCTTGATTTGTTTAAGAAAAATCTTTTTGAGAAACTCTGAAAGTTATCTGCAAAACAACACTTCATAAAGTTTAGAGTGGAAATAAATATTTAACATTTATTTGACAATTTCTTAATAAACCCATAAGATTTTACAAAGATTCAGATCAAGCTCCTATCTGCAAATTCTACTGACAGAAAATTTTGGGGGAAAGAATAATAAATTTTAATACAACAATAAAAATAATGCAAACAAGGCTGGGCATGGTGGCTCGCACCTGTCATCTTAGCATTTTGGGAGCCGGAGGCAGAAGGACTGTTTGAGCCCAGGAGTTAGAAACCAGTTTGGGCAACATGGCCCAACTCCCTCTCTACAAAAATTACAAAAAATTAGTGGGGTGTGGTGACACACAGCTGTACTTGGGAGGCTGAGGTGGGAGGATCATCTGAACCCAGGAGGTCAAGTCTGCAGTGATTGCAGATTGTGCCACTGCACTTCAGCCTGGATGACAGAGTGAGACCCTGTCTCAAAATAATAGTAATAGTCATGATACAAACAAAAAGACAATAACAACTACTTACACAGCATTTACTCATTATTAGGTCTTATAGGTTATCTAGAGATGATTCAAGTACATGGGAGAATGAACATATGTCAGTCATAAACAAATACTATGCCATTTTACATAAGGAACATCCATAAATGTTGGTATCCAGTGATGTGTCCTGGAACCAATCCCCTGTAAACATCCAGGGATGACTGTCGATTGCTGAAGCTTGGCAGGAGGAAGACGTGCAGGTAAACCTTGACCAGGTCCCTGTCTCTGTCAGTGGTTTTCCAAAGATACGGCTTCAGCCACACTATATTTTTCTAGGCAGGATGTAAGGAGTGTTCCTGCCCCTCCCATTCATTCCATCCTCATTTCCTCCATCCACCTTTTTACATTGAAATTGAAGTGTTACTGTGAGCTCTTAACTGAAGCCCAGGGTTCTAATCTGTGATTTGCCATGACCTAACCTTGACAACTAAGCTTGATGAGGCTAAGTTTTCTCGTTTGTAAAACAAGAAGATTGTTCTAAATGAACTCAGTGGTTGTTGCTAGAGTTAAATTTGAATCACAAAGGGAAAAGTAGACTCAATAAGCAAAATTCTGTTCTAATGATTTTGAGTCCTATTTGGTCAGCATTCAAGACTTCAGCAATTCTCTTGCACTGGCACAGTTAGCCAATAAACATCAATCTGATTATCTTCTGAATACTCAAGCATTCACTGCAGTTCGAAATTGAAAGACACTTCACATCTTGTAATCTTTCATAGTGGTATTGATTTTTTCTTTCTAATAAGCTGGGAACTTTGCTTAAGTTTGCAAAAATCAACAATTTATGATTTGCTGTAACCCTAATTTCTTAAATAATTGTGTCCTTTTTGGTTGGAAAATGTTATTGAAACTGTAAAAGATTCGATAATGCCTGTGAGACCGATCAGTCATCACTAAATATTCTGCAGGGTAAGACAGAAGGGCAAACAAGCAAATTTCTGAGCAGTTCTTTTTTATAATATTCACAAATATATGTGTATTCATGCATAAATGCAGACATACACATTTCATTACATTACCTTTCTGTAGACATTTCAGATTGAACTCAGAAATGCAATTTTATTCTGAATAAATTAAATTTGTATAAGTACACTAGAAAATGCCACCTAAGTAGATTTACATCCAGCTACAACATTAACAGAAGTCATACTCCTTTTCCCTCCCTTGTGCAAAATCCCCAATTCTTCCACTGAAAGAAACTATATGATAATAGTGCCAAATCATGTATCCCCATCTGATAATTACAGTGAGCCTTTTCTTAGAAATGTTTAGGTCAAGCTGGAGTAAATGGTGAACTCTGTTTTTAATAGAAGTATGCACATATATTTGTAGGTGTTGTGTATTTATATACTGTTTTATTTAAAACCAATTTATATGATTATTGCAAATGTGTAAGTGTGTGTGTGTGTGTGTGTGCCTACACACTTTTTTAACATAATCATTACATAATCTACATAATTGCCTTGGTTATTTGTTCTTTTAGATTATAAGCCAAATTTCTCAGTTCATTTAGACCTATTTTGCCAATAGAAAAAGCTTTATTGTGAATTGATTTTGCCTGGCTTTCAATTGGCGATTATCTGTTAACTTTGCCACATCAACAGCTATTAAGAAATTGGCATCATACTGTGGTTTTGTTACAGTATTAAAAATAGTCACAATAAATGTAGTTAGTATAGCATATTCAAAAGTTTAGGTTTTTTTCTCTTTTTTACCAGTCAAATGTTACAAAGATTTGTAAAACAAAATGTTACTATTTCTCTCAATTTCTCTCAGTGCTATCCCCTGGAGGTGTCCAATGCTAACAGACTGGTATAAACGTTATCATTCTGTGTCCACACATTTGTTCATACAAACAAATGCCAGTGTGCATGTGCCCATGCAAACACACACACACACACACACACACACACACACACACACCACTTATTTATTGCTTGGCTGTTGTTCACTGAAGTATTAGGGCTAGATAGCAGAAAGATCACTTAGGAAAATATTCCAACAATTCTTATCAAAATGAAGTGGCAATAGGATTGGAAAGCTGGAGAAAGATCAAGGAGGCAGAGGAGATAGAATTGAAAGGAATGATGATTAAATGAGAAAGGGAGGTGGAGAGTAAGAAATGTCAATGCTGTTAAATTTTTAACAAAAGCAAAAAGATGACCAAAGTCAATAAGAAAATGACTGTTTAGTTTTGAATATGTTTATAGGAATGACTAGAGTAGTGATTTTAAAGCCATGGAAAATAAGTTAAAGAAGCATTTAAATACTATTGGGAAACATTGAAGTTTTGTAATTGATAAGAAGTTATGTCCAACTGATCATATGCTTGGCTCAACATAATTTGAAAAACTATTAAAACATCATTTCATTTTGCCAACACAACATAAACTCCATATAATGTAACCAGATAATTAAAATAATGGAACTGCTTAAATTAAATGACAAGTTTGGGGCTTAGAACATAATGCACTTAAGTTTTTTTGTTAATCAATTATGGCAAGATAATAACCTGACTTATGCAATGATTTGATTTTGTTTTATTGAAACAAATAACTTTCTATTAATTCTACTGAAGATTTCATTTAAAATAACTGTTTTAATCCAAAGCTGAGTAAACCATACATATCTTCTTGCAAATGCACAAATGAGTATTTTAGCTAATAGATAAGTTTTTACATTTGGGTCCATATTTATTCATTTTGGAAAACAAAGCTTGTAAGTTTGGCTTAAAATATATCTATTGTTTTTGCACTAAACCACATAAGGTAGCTTTATCATCATAGAATGTAAGAATACAAATGGAATCCAGTTCTCAATAATTAGGGAGAAGACTGTTTCTATCATATAAAGTATTTTTGAGCAAATTCAAAAAAGCCACCTACTGTAGGTAAACAAAGTGTCATTGAATCATAGTTTAGTAAGTGGAAGTTATTTTATACAAATTGGAAAAGGGATCTCTGTAGCTGAGTGCGTCCTATTCCCAGAGTAATCAAATTACATGTGGAGCAGAAATTTTAATTCCTTCCCATTTGCCCCTTCAGCTAGACACTCTTGTGCAGCAAAAAATATGTACAACCCTATATAATGGTTCTTCTAGGGAAAGAATGAATAATAAATTTAGTTTTTTAATATAATGAAAAGCAGTATGTACTCGCTAGTTATGCAAATTAGAATCACTTCTATAAATTAAATGATAAACAATGTGTATATAACAACTTCTTATGCAAATTTGTATTGCTTCCATAAAATGTTGAGCGTGAGACTCTGAAAATATTATTGCATCCATGGGTAGTGTAGTGTGTCCTTTCTTAACTCCCTGTATTAATCCAGGTTCTCCAGAGAAACAGAACCCACAGAGGATGATCTATGTATCTATCATCTATCTGTCATCTATCAATATAGAGAAAGAGAAGGACAGAGGAGAGAGATTTATTTTAAGCAATTGACTCACATGATTGTAGAGGGAGTTGGCAAGTCTGAAATGAGAGCAGGGAGGAGATAAGGTTGCAGTCTCAGTTTGAAGACAGTCTGGAGGCAGAGATCGATTTTTCTAAAGGGACCTCTGTTTTTTTCTCTTAAGGCCTTTAATTGATAATATGAAGTTCACCTACATTTATGGAGGGTAACCTGCTTTACTCCATGTCTATTGATTTGGATAATTAATCACCACCACCATACTCCCCAAACTCCATGAAATTTACGTTTTTAGCCAATTTTCTCTAGAGACATAGCCATTGTTCTGAAAAATCTCAGTTCATATTAAGTGTACTACTTCCTACCCTCCCCTCTCTTTCCAAAAGCCCTAATATTACAAGTTTAAATACATTTGATGAGTGTATAAATTTCTTTTTCAAAAACACTTCATGGATAACTAGGCATCATAATGCTTTGAATATATAATTTGAGGACATATCATTCTGTGTCTAAATCCATTTTAGAAGTAGAGTTTTCAAGTTTAAATCAATCAGTGTCTACTTTAAAAAATACACATGGATTTTGTCCTTCTGTAAACCAATAATGCCTTTAATCATAATTTACTTTTCTCTTGAAAATTGTTTTATAAGTGGACTATAGTTTTACTTTTAGACAAACATAATTTATCATTCTTATCTTGAAACTGAAAAATATCTAGTTGACATAAAAATTAGTTTATAGATTTCATTTCCTTGTTAAATAAAATTTAATGCCACCTTTTATTTTTAGAAAAATCATTATTGGAAAGAGAAATCCTGGCATGACAGAGCAAATCCAAAGCACAGGTGTGTTCTTATTCTACTCGATTCAATGGAAAACTCTTTTGAAATTTCCCTGTGTCTTCCTGACTCTGGCATGTTTATACCTTGACCCTATAGCCACTGATTGCCTGAGGGATTTTGAAATTCCATATATTAACGGAGGATCTATTGCAAGAATTGCCCCAATTATTCAAACTTCCTTAAATACTTGTCCTTTGCAATATGACTTTTCAGCTCTTGACTCTGGGCCGTCCTCATCAATTGCTTTTGTCAATAAGATGGTACTAAACGTGACTTAAGCCTAAACTTGGCAAAGTGCTTCCAAATTTTGGATTTTACCCCCTATTGCTCTTGAAATTCAATCACTGACTAAAAAACAGTTTTTCAGATGTTAAGAGTCTCACAGCTTTTCACACCCAGCACCCAAGGCAACAGTCAGGCATATTAGAGTGGCCATCCTAGCTGGCCAGCTAAGCTACTAGCCAACCCTGTCTGTCAGCTGATCACTGACATGTTACCAAGTCCAGAAAAGATCAGTCAAACTTGACCATGCAGGTAGATTTGCCCAATTGATAAATGAACTCATAAAAAATGCTAAATTCTTATTATTTTAATCACTGGGATTTTGGATAGTTTGTTATTTAGTAATAGCTAACATTTTATGTGGACTTTGCTATAGTCTCAGACAAACATTTAAATTTATTCAACTGGCTTCCAACATGAATCATGGTAAGTAATAATTATTTCTGAAGATTCCTCTGCAAATCGGAAGTACTGATTTAAATTACAAAGGACATCATACTGACAATACATTTCCCCAATTAACCTCCAATCTTACCATTCACATGCAAAATACATAACAGATTCAAACGCTCATCTCCAGGGTAAGACAGAATTTAGCCATTTTGCTTGTGGCTGGGACTACAGGCACACACCACTGTGCCTGGCTCACACTGTTTTAATTAGGGTAGCTTTGTACATGTTTTGACATCAGGAATTGCGAATCCTTTGGGTTTTTTTTTTTTTCCTGCAAAAAGTACCATTGGGATTTTGGTAATAATTGCATTGAAACCCTAGATTGCTTGGGGAGTACAGATATTTTGAAAATATCAAGTATTCCATATATGAGTAGGGAATGTCTTTCCATTCATTTCTGTCTTTAATTTCATTTACCAATATTTTACAGTTTTCAGTATACAAGTCTTTTGCCTGCTTGGTTAAGTTTATTCCTAAATGTTTTATTATTTTTATGCTATTAGAATCTATTATTTTAATAATTTTTTTGGATTATTCATCATTCATATATTAAAAACTACTAATCTGGAGGTGTTTATTTTGTATCTATAACTTTATAATTTGTTTATTGATTCTAATAGATATATTTGTGGAATCTTATGGTTTTTTACTTGTAAGATCATATAATCTGCAAACAGATATAATTTTACTTCTGCCTTTTCCACTAGATTTATTTTATTTCTTTATCCTAATTGCTCTAAGAGTTCCAGTATTATGTTTAATAAAATTGGTAAGGATAGGCATCCTTGTCTTGTTCTTAATCTTAGAGGAAAGCTCTCAGTTTTTTACCATTAAGTATAATGCTACCTGTGGGCTTTTGGTATAAAACATGTATTATATTGAGGTAATTTCCTTCCATTTCTAATGAGATGAGTGTCTGTATCATAAAACTGTGTTGAATTTTCTCAAATGCTTTTTCTGCATGATTTGTGATAATCATGTAAGTTTTGACCTTCGTTCTATTAATGTGCTTTATACATTGATTGATTTTCACATGTTGAAGAATCTTTTCATTCCAAGAATATATTAATATTCCATTGCTTATGGTTCTATAATTTTTTAATGCACTTTTGAATTTGATTTGCTAGTATCTTGTTCAGAATTTTTGCATCAATATTCATCAGGGGGTATTGACCTATAATTTTGTTTTGTTCTTTTTTTTTTTTTGGTAGTATCTTTGTCTGGCTTAGGGTAATGCTGGCCTCATATAATGAAAAAATGTTCTCTTTCCTTCAGTTTTTGAAAGACTTTGAAAATGATTATGTTAATCTCTCTTTAAATGATTGATAGATTTTGCCAGTGAAGCCATCTACCCCTGGCATTTTTATTGTTGGAAGGTTTTTGTTTATTGATTCAATCTCCTTACTATTTATAGGAGTATCTAGATTTGTTATTTCTTCATGATTCAATTATGATAGGTTGTACATATTGAGGAATGTATCTATTTCTTCTAGTTGTCTAATTTGTTGACCTATTATTGTTTATAATAGTCTCTTAATTCATTTTATTTCTGTGGCATTGTGATATCTCCTCTTTCACTTCTAGTTTTTGTTATTTGAGTCTTCTCTCTTTTAGTTTTTAATTAGTCTAAAGATTTTTCATATTTATTGTTCTTTTCAAAAAACCACTTTTGGTTTTGTTTATTTTTTTTTTCCTGTTTTTGACTTTGCATCTTGTTTCTGTTCCATAATACCTATTATCCTTCACATTTTTGCAGCCTGTGAAGCCACTGTAGATTTAGCCTTACTGATTATGTCCTCCAGTACCTATGGCCTTGACTATGTACAAAGTCTGAATTTACTCGAATGCTAAAAATTATTATCCCAACAATTATACTACACCCAATAACATGATGCTCTAAGCACTCTGTAATCTGAATTAATACAGCCTCCCACAGTTTACTCATCAGTCTCATCAGCCTGCTATTCTTCAACCAATTTAATGATAATTCATCCAACTTCTCATTAACTTTCTTTTCTGATCCACTGTCATCACCCCTTCTAATTCTGGTTTCTGAATTCTAATACTGGTTACTGCCCCTTAAATTTTAGTAAGCCAATATCATCTATCCAAAGAATTGTTAGAAATAAATATTTGGTGCTGCAAAAGAAATAGCACTTCAACATTAATTTTCTCAGCAAGGCAATTTACTTCTATAGAAGGGTGTGGCTCACAGATGGAGCAATGGCAGGAGCACACCTGAACAAGGGAAAGGAGGGGGTTCTTATCCCTGATGCAGGTAGCTCCTACTGCTGTGACGTTCCCCTGTTGGGTAGGGTTGCACCACACAGTCTAAGCTAATTCTGACTGGCTATTTTAAAGAGAGCAGGAGTATGAGCCAGAGTGTAGGGGTGAGCAGTTTTGGCAGCAAAGACAGTTACAGAACAAATGACTAAAGGCGACTCAGGTCAGAGCAGGTGACCAGGGGTGGCTCAGGACAAAACAGGTGACTAGGGTAAGTCAGGACTCTAAATATGTGGGTTAGGAGGGAGATGCACAAGGGTATGTGAAGTTTCAGGGAGAGGAATAGGTGCAGGTAACCAGGGGAACAGATGTGAACTACTGATTAGAGCTGGCAGGAAGGTTGTTTACTGAAATTAGAGGCAAAGAGATGAAGAGAATGAGGAAGTCATACTTTAAAATGAAGAACAAAGAACACAGAAACTGAACATACTGGCATACTGATGCTTTGAAGAGAAACTTGAAACTCACTGTATTTAACAGAGTGATTCCTGCAAAAAAAAATGTTTAATCTTAATATTAGTTTCTCTACAGATATTTTTAATTACAACATTCACAGCCACAGAACTAATCGTATTTTATATTCTCATTGAAGCCATACTAGTCCCCACCCTAATTATTATAATTCATTGAGGTAATCCAACAAAATGCCTTAACACAGACTTACATTTCTTATGTTATCCTTAAATTCCTCATAGCACTTATCTATACTCAAAATGCCTCAAGCTCACTAAACATATTAATAACCACATATACTTCCCAAGAATTGGCAACCCCCTGATCCAACAACCTTCTATGACTAGCATGCATCATGGTATTTTTGGTAAAAATGTCTCTCTATGGACTCCACCTGTGACTCCCTAAAGCCCAGATAGAAGACCCCATTGCTGGCTCAATAGCACTTGCAGCAGTACTCCTAAAATTAGGTAGCTATGGAATGATATGGCTTACTCTAATCCTTAATCCTGTGACAGAATACATAGGCTACCCTTTCTTCATACTATCCCTATGAGGAATAACCATGACAGTTCCATTTGTCCATGCCAAGCCGATCTCAAATCATTCGTTGCTTACTCCTCCATAAGCCACATGGCACTCGTTAGGGTAGCTATTCTCATTTAACCCCCCTGAAGTTTTATAGGAGCAATGGCCTTTATACAGGGGTGGGTATTGAGAAGTACACAATTTTCACGTAAGAGAAGACTAAGAGGAACATATTCATGCTTTTATCTGCCTCAGTGAATCTGCATTTTTATATAAGGCCGCATAGACAAATAGGGAAAAATACAGGGCATCTGCATTTTTACATAAGCCAACAAAGATAAATGGGACAAAGGAGTAGTTAGATATGCATTTGTGCCAGGTGGGAAGAGGGGTGACTGCATCTGTAAAGATAAGCTATCCATCTACATTGCCATGGTGAATTTTAGCAGAAACACTTCAGGGTAAATATCTTGGAGCTCACTAAGTATTTCCTTGTGGGGAAAATATGAGGGAGGTGTGTAGCTTTTCATCTTGTAACCATCTTATGTAGGAACCAAAAGAGAGAGGCAGCTTTGTGTGACCCAGTTCCCAACTTGACTTTTCCGTTTGGCTTAATGAGTTTGGGGTCCCAAGATTTATTTTTCTTAACAAGCGTATGTTGTTAGAGAATGTGAAAGAAACATTGACAGTCATCAACACCAAGAAGTCTAGATACAAATAGGCACCTTTGCAAAGGGATGATATTGTATGTTAATATTCTTAATTCTCAAAGGATGATTGAACAATAAAGGTTACTAGTTTAAAATGAGTCATCTTAACTATAAGACAGAAAACTTTAAAATATTATACATAAGAGAATTTGAATTATTTTTCTTCAGAAAGAATGACTTCATTTTAATTTAATTTCACAGGAAGAACTAATTTTTAAATAAAATAGCTACCTCATCCACTTCAAAAGATTGAAAGAATCAATTAAGACAACATCTGACTTTATATTTGAAAAATAAAAGAGAACTTATAAACAAAAAGTACCATGGAAAGTAAGTTTTTTTCATAATTACACGAACAATTGTCTCATTAATTCTAAAGGCATTCAATTAAAGTCCAGATAAAATGAAAATCAGTTCATTTTATACTGCTTATCAGCTAAAAATAATGTATGCATTTCTAGCAATGGTTTGATTAAACAACTTGAAAGACCTTCAATAAATAATATGAAAAAGAAAGAGTTGTTTATCCAAGACAAAAGGTAATGATGATCTCTTGCCACTCTTATTTTGTGATTGATATTTCTAGTAACAAAAGGAATTACTTGAGTAGTATCTACATTTTTTAAGCTTATCTTTTTGGTGAACTATGAGTCAGATAATGCTAGCTTATTCTGATTAATCATATTTCATGTGATGTCAATGTCAAGTACTGTGATTATGTTCAAGTTGCCACAGTAATCTGGAAAAATAGACCTGATATTTTAAAATAATCACTTGGACTATCAAACATCCTTTTAAGTAAAATAAATCTCAATATTTGATTCAGTAATTAATATTTAAGTCTCTTTTTCACTCTGAATATTTGTTTTAATAATAACACAATAATCAATTATTTTAAAAAATATATTTTAAATAATAACTGTTCAAAATCTCTTATTTAAAACTGTCTTATTCAGGTTGCTATAACAAAAATACCATAAAGTGAGTGCTGTAAACAACAGATACTTATTTCTCACAGTTTTGGAGGCTGGGAAGTTTAAGACCAAGGTGAACATTGATTATATTCCTAGTGAAGGCCTTCTTCCTAGTTTCCAGATGGAAGTCTTGTTGTGTCCTCACATGGAAGAGAGAGGAGAGAAGTGAATTCTATTGTGACTTTTCTTTATGAAGGCACTAATCCCATCATGAGAGCTCCACTCTCATGACCTAATTGCTTCCAAATACCAACACATTGAGGATTAAGGTTTCAAAATATAAATTTGGGGGAAACACAATCATTCAAGGCAAAATTATACATAAAATTTTAAATTCTATCAGGCAGATTTGACCCAGCTGACACTCAATGGTTTGCTTCTAACACGCAAAATAATGGGATGTTTCATTCAAGATTAGGTAATAAAGGATGTTAATTTCCACCTGGCTTGCTTATTCCCTCTCTCTAGTCTCTGTCCCTGTCTCAGTCTCTCTCTCTCTCTCTCTCTCTGTCTCTGGCTCCTCTTTTATGCTTACTCCAATAAAGCAAGATGTGTTGTGAGCTGCCTTATGAAGAAGTCCATGTAGCAAGAAACTGAAGGAGGGCTTCTTACCAGCAGATAGATAAGTACTGAGGCCCCTACTCTAACAACCATTAAGGAACTACCAAAATCCATATGAGTGATCTTGGAAGTGAAGCCTTTCCAGGTCAAGTATTCAGACAGCTGCAGCTAGCACTTGGATTCAGTTTGTAGAAACCGAAGATTTATTCAACTAAGATATGCCTGGATTTATGACCCACAGATTGTAATATATCTTAGTTAATTCAGGCCGCTACAAAAACTGCCATAAACTAAGTAGTTTATGAAAAAACATACATTTGTTTTTCATAGTTCTGGAACTAGGAAGTCCCAGATCAAGGCAGCGGCAGATTTGGTGTCTGGTGAGGAAAGCCTGCTTCCTCATAGATGTTGCCTTTGTACTATGTCCATACATGGTTTGGGGAGTTACCTAGCTCTCTGAGGTCTCTTTTCTAAGGGTATGAATTCCATTCTTGAACGTTCTACTATATGAACTAATTAGCCCCCAAAGAACCCCCCTCCTAATACTGCCACCTTAGGGGTTAATGTTACAACATCTGAATTTGGGGGGATATAAAAATTAATGCCACAGCATAAGGTAATAAATATGTATTATTTTTAGCTGCCAAATTTGTCATAATTTGCTGTACAGCCAGTAGATAAATAATACTAGCATGATAATTAAAAATACAACCAGATGGCAGTAAAAATACAAATAGATTATTAATCACAGTAAATGTTACTGGAGTAAGCTAATTTACTGAGCAAAAGAGACAGAGAACGAGAGAGAGAGATTAGAATCCAACTATATGAAGCTTACAGAAGACATATTTTGAAGAAAAAGACATACATATTAAAAATAAAAGACATACATATTAAAAATAAAAGAATGGAAAAAAAATCATAGCAAATGTTACACCCAGAAAATACTAAACAACAAAACACTATATATAATACTCATATCAGGTCTTATACAAAATGTATTTATTTCAAGATGGATCCTAAATAATAATAAAAGGAAAAATCTGCTCAATATTAAAAATAGGCAAGAAAATAATACTACGTATAAAATATATACAGCAAAAATTAATGAATATGGCACGTGGGAGATGAAAGCTGTTAGATGGGAGCAGGCCTGGCCCTAACAGCTGGACCACAGTGTTCTCCTGCTAATTATAAACAATTTAACAGAATACCCACACCAGACAAGATTGCAATGCACCAACCACAAAACTGATCAAACATGCCTCTCTCTTGGCTAGTGTGAAAAACTTTTGTTTCTTTACTAATTAATGTTTACTTCCAGTTTATCCTGCCTTCTAGATAAAAAATAAAAGTTTCCAATTATAGAACTGCCTCCACTTTTAATATGATGCAATCTTGAGATAAATTATTAGTGTTTGAATTGTTCTGCAAATCATTAACACAAGTCCAAATGCTGTGGCACACCCCTCCTAATACCCTATTACTGTAATACCACATCACATCATTACCCATAGTATGTTGTCTCTCTTATTGCAATGAGTCAATAAGCTCAAATTTATTTGACTATAGATTTGTTCCTGGTGGTCTCTGGATGAAGGGTATCAATAATATCTTTCAATATTTAACAGCTGAGGCTGACAATAATATCCATGATCTACAGTTAAGCAATTTAACAACAGTAAACAAGGTAGGGAGCATATCTTTAAAAGTAGAAAAACCAAAAATTATAATTAATGCAAATTGTGGCATCAGAGCTTTCTAATAAAATTTGCCTACCAAACCTCAAGCCCTTGCATAAAGAAAGTGTTGATGAGGTGCTAAAACATGCTTTAGGACTTAATAGGTTTTAACTTGACCAACATTAACTAGTTTCTTGTTGAATAATGAAAATTTTGTAAAACATATTTTAGAGATATCAGCATTAATTAAGTTTAAATCAGCTAATTTTGGAAGTTGCTGGAAGCTTGCAGGTTTAATTTACCTTGTATTCTGTTTTCTTCTTCAACATTTTCTGTCACTCTACAAATGTTTTACCAACAGAATAAAATGGCGTGGTATTTGTCCCTATTTATGTTAATTTCTTTTTTTAAATTTAAAGATTCATATAGGTAAATTATATATAGGACTCAGATATTATGGTACAATTCATGGTAGTAGCATAGGCATGATTATTCTAGACTTTAATGTGTCTTCATAATAGTTTATTCTAAAGGCAATACTTTTCCACATTTTTTCCTAAGCATTTAAAAAATAAAATTGAGATGAGTTTTCTAGTGAAATTTTTTCCAGTTGTTTCTAAAATTTATTTAAATATGTTTCTAAATTTAAAAAGTGAAAGTTTTAATAATTAATCTGTTCCCAATTGTTATGTAGTTTAAAATTTATTTTTACTATTTACATTTAACAAGAAAAGAAGTTTTTTGATACACTCAGCATAAAATGCAAACAGTTCTGCTGCAACATGACATGAACTCCTAAAAATTTCTGCTTTAGGCAAAATCAATAATAAAATTGTAGAAAGCGGAAGGAAAAATGAGCTTAGGAGCATAACACCAAACAACTTTATGATATACAAAAATGATAAAAGAAAGTAATAACAACTTTAGCATAATTTTACATACTTAATTGTTTAAAAATACATAACTACTATAGTAAATACAACATTTTACTTGGTGAATGACTGGAAGTAGGTATCTGAGGGATTACAGATCATTAATTTTTGTGAAGTGAAAGAGGAGAGTTATCTGAAATCAGATGGAAATTTCCAGCACCAGATATGGATGTGTGTGGCTCAAAATATGCACAATGAACTGAGGTAGCTGGTAGATATTTGAGTTGTGTACGTATGTGTTTCTTATATGTTTCTATCTCTTGGATTCAGCCAGGTACAGTTTTTTGGTTCAGAGTATTTCTTGCAGATGAAATCATGCACAAGTAAACATGAAATTCACGTTACGCTCAAATGGTTCCCTACTACATTAGTCACATTGGAACAAATTTGTTTCAAAATGGGAATTAAGGCAAAACTGACTATAATATCTTTCTATTTGGACTTGAGAATTATAAAATGTGAAAGATAATGAATACCTCTGTTTTGTCTCATTTACTCATTTTTTGGTTACTTGTATGGTTCATTCTACAATATGTCATGTCTGCAAATATATTTTGATATTTCCAAATTTTACTTATACTCAAGTGATATAACAGATCTGGGTTCAAAAATAAAGCACTTTTTATATCAGGATTTCTCTGACCTTGAATTTCCTGACTTGCTCCTGAATACATTTACTTCACGTTATACACAGTTCTAGTGATTTGCCTTTCTCACATTTTGAACTACATATAAAATAATAACCTAAGAATCAACAAAGGTAAGAAATCCTCACATAGGTGATACATGATTGTCTAGTGGAGGAAAAGAGGGATACTGTCTTTGAGTGATATGAGTGTGCATCTCCACTGTGTATATAGGGAACAGAATGCTAAGATGATTTGATGCACTTACCAAACACTGAAGACGTAACTTTTCTAAAAATGGTTCTGCGACTTATATATTATAGACTTAATTATATATTACAGGTAATTACAGTATAATAGATCAGTTCTAGAAAAAGTATTTCATCGTTGGTAAACAATGCAAAAAAAGCTAAATAATCTACGTGCATTTTATTAAGATTAAGATTTTTTAAAAGAAGCAGAAGAAAACTAGAAGACTGGAAATAAGTATTATAAAAATTTAGGACTGATTTCTTTAAGTTGATTTATACAAGCTTAATTTTTTGGAATTTTTCAAATGTTTTTGCTTTTTTGCATCTTTATATTTAATATTATTATTTTTAATTTTAGATTTGGGGATACATGTGCAGGTTTGTTACATGTATACATTGTGGGATGCTGAGGTTTGGGTTTCAGTTGAATCTGTCACCCAAATAGGCAGCTTTTCAACATCCAGTAGGTACATGGAGTACGTAGTTCTTCAACCCTTCCTCTCCTCCTTTCCTCCCCACTTTTGGAGTCTCTGTGTCTATTGTTCCAGTCTTTGTGTTCATGTGTACCCACTCTTTAGCTCCCACTTGTAAGTGGGAACGTGCAGTATTTGATATTCTGATTCAGTGTTCATTCACTTAGGCTAACAGCCTCCAGCTGCATCTGCATTGCTGAAAAGGACATGGTTTCCGTTTTTATGGCTGTGTGGTATCTCCCATGGTGACCACATTTTCTTTATCTGGTCCACCACGGATGGGCACCTAGGTTGATTCCATGTCTTTTCTATTGTGAATAGTGCTGCAATAAACATTTGAGAGCAGACGTCATTTTGGTAGAATGCTTTATTTTCCTTTGAGTGTATACCTAGTAATGAGATCTGGGTCAAATGGTAATTCTATTTGTAGTTCCTTGTGATCTCTTGATTTTCATTTACTCCATTTATCTCTATCTTATGTTGCTTAAATTTTAAAACAATGAAAATAATGAAATCATGAAATTGTTTGCTGTGTTTGCTGTGTAAAGTTTTGCCCAAGCACTATTTTGATTAACTGGCTCTCTCATCAGTACTCCATGTTCAGAGGTCTGAAATTGAACTGTTTCCATTTTGCTATAAAGTCAAATACGTAAAAAATTAGGTTAGAACTCATAGCCACTTAGATGAGAATCAAAACAAAGCCATTTTAAAGTGTGGTTTTTTTTTTTCATAAAGCCAATGAGGAAACATCATGAGTAGATAATGTATTACATTGCATTGCATATGTTGCTATTACAATCAATATCTGTAATGGTTGATGCCACTGCTTTGAGGATATGAATTTTAAGATTGTTTTCATTTTAGAAATGTTTGCTACCATACATAACCCTTTCAATGACATCCTCCTTTCTAGCAATAGTTTTCTTATTATTATGCTGCATACACTCACACTGTTTATTATAATTCTCCTTAAAGTACATGTTCAGATTTTGATCTCTGCATCTTGAGACGTGTGTGCTAATTAAATTTTATCAAAATGATATTCTAATTGAACATTTTTTTCATTTTAAACTTAATCTAACCTCCAAGTATAAGTTCTTTCTTGAAAATAATATAACATTTTTGAAAAGTTTATTTAGTTATGCTCAATATCATTCCCACATACTTGTTGGGAAATTTAAGAGGTTATGAAACAAAATCCTTATTTGTAAAACTATTGATTTAATCAAGACAGTATCGCAGTTCTGCAAGGAGAATCAAATCAGTGCATTCTCCTAGAAAAGTGTTATTGATTGTGCTTCATCTTTCAACAATCACTTTTTAATTTTTCTGCTAATATTTTATATCCAAAATGTCCCCTCTTACTTTGAGATTATTCAGATTGTCTAAGAATGATATGTCATAAGATTGCCCATAATAAGACATGAGGAAAAGACATTTCTTCATGTTCTTTGAAACCCAAAAACTTAAATTAATTAGGCTCACAATATTTTAGATATAATGAGGTTTCACAGAAGAAAGATAATCTTTTTACAAGCTTTCTTATTCTGTAAAAGTTTTGTGAGCTGAAGCAGGAAACTGATGAGGCACCTAAGAAATAAGGGATGATTTATCTTGGTGATTTCTCTCCGTGATTATGATGAATGCTAATAAGACTGCAGAATGCAAATGAGATCATGTAAAACAATTAAGATTTTATTAACGTGAGGAATAAAGGAGTCACTAAAGGAATCACATAATGCGTATAGATTATCTGGCGTCTGGACTATGTCTCTTTAAGACTAAGAACTAGAATTACAAGGGGAATTCTAAGTATATGCCACAAATTTAAAAAAGGAAAAATATATAGGTCTCTAACAAAACATTCCAGATAAGGTAGAAAAAAATAAACTTTGAATAATGAAAAAGAAAGAAAAACATGGGGCAAAACTAATTAAAATGCAATAAATTAAGTCAAGCTATATTAACTTGTTTGAATTTCTAGTTACTTTGTCCATTTTCCTTGAAAAAGTCATCTGCAGTGACTATTACTACACTACACTTTACAACACAATTGTTTAAGGGAGTAGGAGGTTGAAACCATTTGTGGACTGCAGGAATACCAGTTCACTTTACTGTTTGATAATCTCAGAAGGCTGAATGCTTCAGTTTTAACCCATTGTCAAAGGTAAATTAATATCTCATGAACAGTTTTCCCCTGGGGAAAAATTAACACTTTCTTTTACAACTTAGGGGGAAATCATCTTGTGAATCAGTGATTAAGATATTAGAAAGTATCACATTTAAATAAGTTTGTTTATTGATCTGTTCTCCATTATTTTGCTGAAATAGCATTAGCAGCACTTCTCCATAGAGGCTCTGATATTTGAATTCCACCCACATTTAAATCAGCACACAGTTTTTTCTTTGTCATTAAGTTTGTAATATAAGAGGTCTCTATTAGTAATGTGTTAGGCTGTTATAAGATCCAGTTACATGATTGCTCAAATTCCACACTACCCATCCTGTCTTTTGAACCATATCAACTTAATGATAAATACAAAAACAATGTGCAATAGTAATTATTATGGATATATTAGGAGTTTCTTGATTCTTTCTATTAAAAATGTATTTATGGACTAGATAATTTAAGACTTTGGCTTTGAAGCTAGACTGCCAGGCATTAAATGTTGGCTTTGTGAGCAAATCACTTCACTTCTGTGTGCCTTAAATTCTCATTTGCAAATTGGGGTTGATACGAGAATTAAATAGTTTGATTAACGTAAAGTGTTTAGAACAATTTTTGATACTATTTCAGCCCTCAACAGATACTAGTTACTGTGAACCTGGCTGATTGGATAGTTTTGAAAAGCATTACTTTGAATAGGAAGGATCTGTTAAATATTAATTACATTGACTCATTCTATAAACACTGATTTTTTTGCATGTGATTTAGTCAACATCTTTAGTATAAAAAAATTACCAAGAAAAGCCACACACCTACAGCCAACTGACCTTTGACAAAGTCCACAAAAACACATACTGAGGAAAGAATATCCTATACAATTAATAGTGCTGGAAAAATTTGACAGCCACATGCAGAAGAATGAAACTGGACTGCTATCACTCACCATACACAAAAATTAACTCAAAATGGAGTAAATACTTAAACATAAGGCCTGAAACTATAAAAATCCTACAAGAAAACTGAAAAACACCTCTTCTGGACATTGGCCCAGGCAAGTAAATCATAATCAAGATCTCAAAAGCAAGTATAACAAAAACAAAAATAAACAAATGAGATTTTAAACTAAAAAGCTTCTGCATACTGAAAGAAATAATTAACAGGGTACAGAGAACCTACAGCATAGGAGAGAATAATTGCAAACTATGCATCCAGCAAAAGACTAATATCCAGAATCTTCAAGGAACTTGAATGTCTCAACAGGAAAAAGCAAATAATCCTTAAAAGTTAGGCAAAGAACATGAACAGGCAGTTATCAAAGGAAGATACACAGGAGGCCAATAGGCGTATGAAAAAATGTTCCACATCACTTATCATCAGAGAAATGCAACTTAAAACCACAATAAAGTACCATTTTACACTAGTCAGAATGGCTCTTAATAAAATGTAAAAAAAATAAATAAATAACAAATGTTGGCGAGGATGCGAAGAAAGCAAAATATACACCATTGCTGGGAATGTAAATTAATACAATCTCCATTAAAAGCAGTATGGAAATTTCTCAAAGAACTAAAAACAGAACTACCATTCAATCCAGCAATCCCTCTACTGAATAAAGGAAAATAAACCATTATATCCAAAAGATATCTACACTCATATATTACAGTAATATTAAAAATGCAAAGATATGGAATCAACCTAAGTGTTCATTAATGAATGGTTAAAAAAAGAAAATGTAATAGGCACACAGACACACGCATGCATACACACACACACGCACACACACACACACACACACACACACACACCCTGTGGAATATTACTCATCCATAAAAACATGAAATCATGTCTTCTGCAGCAACATGAATGGAAATGGAGGCCATTATCTTCAGTGAGATAACTCAGAAAGTCAAATACCAGGCATTCTTACTTATAAATTGGAGCTAAATAATGTGTACATGTGGACACAGAGAGTGGACTAATAGACGTCAGAGACTCAGAAATGTTGGAGGGTGGTTAAGGATAATAAATTATCTAAAGAGTTCAATGTTACATTAAAATCTCAGACATCACAACTATGTCATATAGCTATGTAACAAAACTGTGGTTGTAACTTCCAAATCTATAAAAATGAAATAATATAAAATTGTAATGGAATAATATGAAAAGTTAATAGTTTACTCTGGATAATATTCAATATATTTTTCTTCATTAGAAGTACAGACACTTGCATCCCAATTAGATTTAAATATTTTATCTGATTTACTAATCTAATAGAATCAAATTAATTCAATAAAAGGTGTATGCCACATTTTTAACATTGACATAATAATAGCAAACTATGATTGAGGCTATTTTCCATTTTTGACAAATTTTATCATTGCCTCTTAATTCTCTCAATATAATGAGCCACATGCATCACATACATAAAGTAAAACTAAAATTTAAAAAATTTTTGCACTTACTTCCCCAGCACATGTAATAAAATTGTAATTATACAGAGAAGATTAGCATGGTCCCTGTGCAAAGATGCCATACAAATTTGTGAAGCATTCCATACTTCTAATATCAACATAAAAAAAATCCCATCCAAAGGATAACAACTTCAAAGTTTAAAGGAACATCAGCCCATACAAATGAAAAACAACCAGTGCAAGAACTCTGGAGTAAAAAGCCAGAGTGCCTTTTTACCTCCAAATGACCACACTAGTTCTCCAGCAATAGTCCTAAATCATGACATGACAGACATAGAATTCGGAATCCAGATAGAAATGAAGATAGATCATCATGATTCAGTAGAAAGTCAAAACCTAATTCAAGGAATCTAAGGAGACCAGAAAACCTATCCAGGAGCTGAAAGATGAAATAGCCATTTCAAGAAAGAACCAAATTGATTTGATAGAATTGGGAAACTCATGAAAAGAATTTCATAATACAATTGCAAGTATTAACAGCAGAATAGACCAAGATAAGGAAAGAATTTAAGAGCTTGAAGACTTAATTTTCAAATCATTTCAGTTAGACAAAAACAATGAAAAAAAAAAAAAAGAAGACTGAATGAAACCTCCAAGAAACATAAGATTATATAAAGAGACCAAATCTACAATTCACTGGCATTCCTGAAAGAGAGAGAGAGAGAAAGCAAGAAACTTGGAAAACATATTTGAGGATATTGTTCATGAAAATTTCCATGACTTTGCTAGAAAGGCCAACATTTAAATTCAAACAATGTAGACAGCCCCTGAAAAGTAATATACAAGGTGAACATCCCCAAGACACATAGTCATCAGACTTTTCAAGGTTAACATGAAAGAAGATCTTTACAACAAGAATTACAAAACATGGCTGAAGGAAATCAGAGACAACAGAAACAGATGGAAAAACATTCTATGCTCAGGTACAAGAAGAATCAATATTGTTAAATGGCCATGCTTTTCTGAAGCAATTTAAGGATTCAATGCTATTCCTATCAAACTACCAATGACATTTTTTGCAGAATTAGAAAAAAATATTCTAAAATGATATGGAACCAAAAAAGAGCCCAAAGAGCCAAGGCAATCGTAAGCAAAATGAACAATGCTGGAAGCATCATATCACCCAACTTTAAACTATACTACAAGACTATAATAACCAAGATAGTATGACACTGGTACACTAACAAGCATATAGACCAATGAAATGAAATACAAAGCCCAGAAATACAGCCATACAGCCACAACCATCTGTTCCTTAAAAAATTCTAGCCTGGGCAATAAAACAAGAATCCCATTCTCTCTCCCTCTTTCTCTTCCTCTTTCTTTCTTTCATTCTTTTGCTGTGTCTTTCTTTCTCCTTTTCTCTCTTTTTCTAAAATCTCATCCTCTTGCTTTCTCTTTCATTTTTTTCTTTCTTTTGCAGTTTCTTTCTTTCTCCTTTTCTCTCTTTTTCTAAAATCTCTTCCTCTTTCTCCTTCATTTTTTCTTTCTTTTGCTGTTTCTTTCTTTCTCCTTTTCTCTCTTTTTCTAAAATCTCTTCCTCTTCCTTTCTCTCTTTCATTCTTTTTATTCTAAAAAAAAAAAAA
>CAUYQU010087699.1:0-48872 GCA_963574635.1 Cheracebus regulus | reverse complement strand
TTTAATGATCGCCATTCAAACTGATGTGAGATGGTATCTCATTGTGGTTTTGGTTTGCATTTCTCTAATGACCAGTGATGATGAGGTTTTTTTCTTATGTTTGTGGGCTGCATAAATGTCTTCTTTTGAGAAGTGTCTGTTCATATCATTTGCCTACTTTTTGATAGGGTTTTTTTTCCATGTAAATTTTTTAAAGTTCTTTGTAGATTCTGGATATTAGCCCTTTGTCAGATGGATAGATTGCAAAATTTTTCTCCAATTCTGTAGTTTGCCTGTTCACTCTGATGATAGTTTCTTTTGCTGTGTAGAAGCTCTTTAGTTCAATTAGATCCCATTTGTCAATTTTGGCTTTTGTTGCCATTGTTTTGGTATTTCAGTTATGAAGTCTTTGCCCATGCCTATTTCTTGAATGGTATTGCTTAGATTTTCTTCTAGGGTTTTTATGGTGTTTGGTCCTACATTTAAGTCTTTAATCCATCTGGAGTTAATTTTTGTATAAGGTGTAAGGAAGGGGTCTAGTTTCAGTTTTCTGCATATGTCTAGCCAGTTTTTTTCAGTAGCATTTATTAAATAGGAAATCCTATCCCCATTACTTGTTTTTGTCAGGTTTGTCAAAGATCAGATGATTGTAGATGTGTGGCATTATTTCTGAGGCCTCTATTCCATTTCATTGGTTTATGTATCTGTTTTGGGATCAGTACCATGCTGTTTTGGTTACTATAGCCTTATGGTATAGTTTGAAGTCAGGTAGCATGATGCCTCCAGCGTTGTTCTTTTTGCTTAGGATTGTCTTGGCTATATGGGCTCTCTTTTGGTTCCATGTGAAATTTAAAGTAGTTTTTTCAAATTCTATGAAGGAAGTCAGTGGTAGTTTGATGGGGATAGCATTGAATCTGTAAATTACTTTGGGCATTATGGCCATTTTCATGATGCTGATTCTTCCTATCCATGAGCATGGCATGTTTTTCTTATTGTTTGAGTCCTCTCTTACTTCCTTGAGCAGTGGTTTGTAGTTCTCCTAGAAGAGGTCCTTCTCATCGCTTGTAAGTTTTCCTAGGTATCTTATTCTCTTTGTGGTAAATGTGAATGGGAGTTCATTCATGATTTGGCTCTCTGTTTGCCTATTATTGGCATATAGGCTCTCTGTTTCCCTATTATTTGTGTATTGCTTATGATTTTTCACATCAATTTTGTATCCTTAGACTTTGCTGAAGTTGTTTATCAGCTTAAGGAGGTTTTGGGCTGAGATGATGGGGTTTTCAAAATATACAATCATGTCATCAGCATGAGACAATTTGACTTCCTCTCTTCCTATTT
Organism: Cheracebus regulus; assembly: GCA_963574635.1. Taxonomy (NCBI): domain Eukaryota; kingdom Metazoa; phylum Chordata; class Mammalia; order Primates; family Pitheciidae; genus Cheracebus; species Cheracebus regulus. The sequence continues at coordinate 47,555 of CAUYQU010087699.1, read as the reverse complement.
GAATACCCTTTTTTTCTTTCTCTTGCCTTATTGTCCTGGCCAAAACTTCTAATACTATGTTGTATAGGAGTGGTGAGAGAGGGCATCCTTGTCTTGTGCCAGTTTTCAAAGGAATGCTCCCAGCTTTTGCTCATTCAGTATGATATTGGCTCTGGGTTTGTCATAAATAGCTCTTATTATTTTGAGAGATGTTTCATCAATACCTAGTTTATTGAGAATTTTTAGCATGAAGGGGTGTTGAATTTTATTAAAGGCTTTTTCTGCATCTATTGAGATAATCATGTGGTTTTTGTCATTGGTTCTGTTTATGTAATGGATTACATTTATTGATTTTTGTATGTTGAATCAGCCTTGCATCCCAGGGATAAGCTGACTTGATTGTGGTGGATAAGCTTTTTGATGTGCTACTGGATTTGAGTTGCCAGTATTTATTAAGGATTTTTGCACTGATGTTCATCAAGGGTATTGCCCTGAGAGTTTCTTTTTTAGTTGTGTCTCTGCCAGATTTGGTATCAGGATGATGCTGGCCTCGTAAAGTGAGTTAGGGAGGATTCCCTCTTTTTCTGTTGTTTGGAATAGTTTCAGAAGGAATGGTACCAGCTCCTCTTTGTACCTCTGGTAGAATTCGGCTATGAGTGTGTCTGGTCCTGGGCTTTTTTTGGTTGGTAGGCTATTAGTCCCTGCCTCAATTTCAAAATATGTTATTGTTGTATTCAGGGATTCGACTTTTTCCTGGTTTAGTCTTGGGATGGTATATGTGTCCAGGAATTTATCCATTTCTTCTAGATTTTCTAGTTTATTTGCATAGAGCTGTTTGTAGTATTTTCTGATGGTAGTTTGTATTTCTGTGGGATCAGTGGTGCTTTCCTGTTTATCATTTTTTATTGTGTCTGTTTGATTCTTCTCTCTTTTCCTCTTTATTAGTCTGGCTAGTGGTGTATCTATTTTGTTACTCTTTTCAAAAAACCAGCTCCTGGATTTATTAGTTTTTTGAAGGGCTTTTCATGTCTCTACGTCCTTCAGTTCTGCTCTGATCCTAGTTATTTCTTGTCCTCTGCTAGTTTTTGAATTTGTTTGCTCTTGCTTTTCTAGTTCTTTTAATTGTGATCTGTGGGCATTTAGTGCTATAAATATCCCTCTAAACACTGCTTTAGCTGTGTCCCAGAGATTTTGGTACGTTGTGTCTTTGTTATTTACTCAGTAGTCATTCAGCAGCAGGTTGTTCAGTTTCCATGTATTTGTGCAGTTTTGAGTTTCTTAATCCTGAGTTCTAATTTGATTGTACTGTGGTCTGAGAGACTATTTGTTATGATTTCTGTTCTTTTGCATTTGCTGAGGAGTGTTTTACTTCCAATTATGTGCTCAATTTTAGAATAAATGTGATGTGGTGCTGAGAAGAATGTATATTCTGTTGATTTGGGTGGAGGGTTCTGTAGATGTCTATTAGGTCCACTTGGTCCTACCAGACAACTACAGAACTCCTGGTCCAGAGCTGAGTTCAAGTCCTGAATATCCTTGTTAATTTTTTGTCTTGTTGATCTAATATTGACAGTGGGGTGTTAAAGTCTCCCACTATTATTATGTGGGAGTCTAAGCCTCTTTGTAGGTCTCTAAGAACTTGCTTTATGAATCTGGGTGCTTCTGTATTGGGTGCATACATATTTAAGATAGTTAGCTCCTCTTGTTGCATTGATTCCTTTACCATTATGTAATGCCTTTTTTTGGTCAGTTTTGATTTTTGTAGGTTTAAAGTCTCTTTTTATCAGAGCCTAGGATTGCAACCTCTGCTTTTTTTTTTTTGCTTTCCATTTGCTTGGTAAATCTTCCTCCATTCCTTTATTTAAGCCTATGTGTGTCTTTGCACATAGACATGAGATTGGTCTCCTGAATACAGCACACCGATGAATTTTGATTCTTTATCCAGTTTGCCAGTCTGTGTCTTTTAACTGGGGCATTTAGCCCATTTACATTTAAGGTTAATATTGTTATGTGTGAATTTGATCCTGTCATTATGATGCTAGCTGGTTATTTGGCCTATTAGTTGATGCAGTTTCTTCATAGTGTCAATGATCTTTACAATTTGGTATGTTCTTGAAGTGGCTAGTACTGGTTGTTGTTTTCCATATTTAGTGCTTCCTTCGGTAGCTCTTATAAGGCAGGCCTGGTGGTGACAAAATCTCTCAGCATTCGCTCGTCCGTAAATGATTTTGTTTCTTCTTCGCTAATGAAGCTTAGTTTGGCTGGATATGAAATTTTGGGTTGAACATTCTTTTCTTTAAGAATGTTGAATATTGGCCCCTACTGTCTTCTGGTTTGTAGTGTTTCTGCAGAGAGATCTGCTGTTAGTCTCATGGGCCTCCCTTTGTGAGTAATCTGAGCTTGCTTTCTTGCTGCCCTTAACATTTTTTCCTTTATTTCAACCTTGGTGAATCTGACAATTATGTGTCTTGGGGTTGCTCTTTTCGAAGAGTGTCTTTGTGGTGTCCTCTGTATTTTCTGAATTTGAATATTAGCCTGTCTCACTAGGTTGGGGAAGTTCTCCTGGATAATATCCTAAAGTGTGTTTTCCAACTTGTTTCCATTCTCCCCGTCACTTTCAGGTACACCAATCAAATGTAGGTTTGGTCTTTTCACATAGTCCCATATTTCTTGGAGGCTTTGCTCATTCCTTTTCATTCTTGTTCTCTAATCTTGTTTTCATGCTTTATTTTATTAAGTTGATCTTCATTTTCTGATATCCTTTCTTCTGCTTGATTGATTCAGCTATTGATATTTGTGTATGCTTCTTGGCTTTCTTGTGCTGTGGTTTTCAGATCCATCAGGTAATTTATGTTCTTCCCTAAACTGGTTACTCTAGTTAGCAAGTCCTCTAACCTTTTTTCAGGGTTCTTAGCTTCCTTGCATTGGGTTAGAACATGCTTCTTTAGCTTGGAGGAGTTTGTTATTACACACTTTCTGAAACCTACTTCTGTCAATTGGTCAAACTCATTCTGCATCCAGTTTTGTTCCCTTGCTGGTGAGGAGTTGTGATCCTTTGGAGGAGAAGACATGTTCTGGTTTTTGGAATTTTTCAGCCTTTATGCATTGGTTTTTCCTCATCTTCATGGATTTATCTATCCTTTGGTCTTTGATGTTGGTGACCTCCGGATGGCGTTTCTGTGTGGACATCCTTATTGTTGATGTTGATGCTATTGCATTCTGTTTGCTGGTTTTCTTTCTAACAGGCCCCTCTGACACAGGTCTGCTGGAGTTTGCTGGAGGTCCACTCCAGACCCTGTTTGCCTGGGCATCACCAGCAGAGGCTGCAGAACAGCAAAGATTGCAGCCTGTTTCTTCCTCTGGAAGCTTCATCCCAGAGGGGCACTGGCCAGATGCCAGCCAGAGCTCTCCTGTATGAGGTGTCTGTCGACCCCTGCTGAGAGGGGTCTCCCAGTTAGGAGGCATGGGGGTCAGGAACTTACTTAAGGAGGCAGTCTGTCCCTTAGCAGAGCTTGAGCGCTGTGCTGGGAGATCCACTGCTCTCTTCAGAGCCAGCAGGCAGGAACATTTAAGTCTGGTGTAGCTGCTGCCACAGCCACCCCTTCCCTCAGGTACTCTGTCTCAGGGAGATGGGAGTTTCATCTGTACATCACTGACTGGGACTGCTGCCTTTCTTTTAGAGATGACCTGCCTAGAGAGGAGGAATCTAGAGAGGCAGTCTAGCTACAGTGGCTTTGCTGAACTGCTATGGGCTCTGCCCAGTTTGAGCTTCCTGGCGGCTTTGTTTACACTGTGAGGGGAAAACCACCTTCTCAAGCCTCAGTAATGGTGGATGCCCCTCCCCCAACAAAGCTTGAGCATCCCAAATCAACTTCAGACTACTGTGCTGGCAGTGACAATTTCAAGCCAGTGAATCTTACCTTGCAGGGCTCCATGGGTTTGGAATCTGCTAATCTAGACCACTTGGCTTCTTGGCTTCAGCCGCCTCTCCCAGAGAGTGAATGGTTCTGACTCACTGGCATTCCAGGTGCCATTGCAGTATGGAAAAAAACTCCTGCAGCTAGCTTGGTGTCTGCTCAAATGGTGTCCCAGTTTTGTGCTTGAAACTCAGGGCTCTGGTGGTGTAGGCACCCTTGGGAATCTACTGATCTCTGAGTTGTAGAGATCATGGGAAAAGCATACTATCTGGGCTGGAATGCACCGTTCCTCAAGGCACAGTTCCTCACGGCTTCTCTTGGCTAGGAGAGGAAGATTCCCAACCCCTCGTGCTTCCCAGGTGAGATGACACCCCACCCTGCTTAGGTTTGCCCTTTGTGGGCTACAGCCACTGTCTAACCAGTCCCAGTGAGATGTTCTGGGTACCTCTGATGGGAATGCAAAAAATCACCTGCCTTCTGCATTGATCTTGCTGGGAGCTCCAGAGTGGAGCTGTTCCTATTCCACCATCTTGCCAGCCACTCTGCCCATTTTAAAAATTAGTTTGTTCTGTTATTGAGTTCTAAGAGTTATTTGTGTATTCTGTCTGCATGCACATCTTTTGTTAGATATATTTGTTATGAATATTTTCTCCCAGATTTTTGTTTTCATTTTCTTAACAGTGTCCTTTGGAAAGCAGAAATTTTTAGTTTTGATAAAGTTCACTTTTTATGATTCATGCTTTTGGTTCTCAAGAAATCTTATTGTCACACATTTTACACCTACATATGTTATAAACTCTACTATATGTTATTATTTTTTCTTTAAACAAAGTTCTTTTAAAGAAATTAAGAAATAAGAAACAAGTTTTATCTACCCATATATTAGTCTTTTCTTGTATACTTCATTCCTTTGTATAGGTTGAGGTTTCCATTTGGTATTACTTTTCTTCTACTTGAAAAACATTATTTAACATTTTTTGTAGTATAGGTCTCAGCAACAAATTCTCTCAGCTTTTTCTGTTCATTTGTTTCTGGTGGTAAGTGGTGGGGATGGTTTTTGTTTTGACTAAAGGTTGAAAGATATTTTCAATTGTTATAGAATTCTAAGTTCATAGTTTTTCTTCATTCAGCACTTTAAAGATTTCAGTATCTTGTCTTCTGACTTGAATAGTTTTTGATGAAAAGTCTGTTATTATTTTAATTTTTGTTCATTTGTTCATGTGTCTTAATATCTGACTACATTTGAGACATTCTCTATCACTGATTTTTTTATAGGAATTTAATTCTAAAATGATCTTATTGTTTGTTTATTGTCCTTTATTCACTAAATGTCTTTGATTAGCTGATTTATAGATTTCATTAAATTTGGAAATTTTTTGGCCATTATTTCATCAAATATTTTTTCTGTGCCTACTTTCCCTTTTCTAATTATATATATGTTAGACCACTTGAAGATTTCCTACAAGTGGCTCTGTTTATTTTTTCTTTTTTTTCTCTTTGCTTCTATTTTAACTAATTTATGTTACTGTGTATTCAAGTTAAAAAAAATTTTTTTCTTGGTGTGTTTAATCTGCTTTGGTTCTCAGTCTAGTTAATGTTTTCATTTGAGACAGGGTTTTTTATCTTAAGAAATTCCATTTGGTTCTGCTTTATATCTTCCATTTATTTTACACGTGAACATAGTTGGAAAACCTTTGTTGATATCCTTTTCTGCTAATTATTTTTAATCTCTGTTGTTTCTGGATCATTTAAAATTGATATTCTATTGATTTTTCTTTTGTATATTGGTCACATTTTTCTTCTGGTTGGCATGTCTAGTAATTTAAATTTGACATTGAACAATGAATTCTTCATTGCCAGTTGCCTAGATTTGGTTGTCTTTCTTTAAAGAGTGTTGGGTTCATTCTGTTAGTCAGTTAATTTACCTGTGTTACTGCATGCCCATTTGTATCTTATTTTTAAAGCTATTGTTAGGACAGAACTACATTAGCCTTTACTTAAGGGAAAATGTAGTCTCGAAGCACACCCCTTCTGGGCTTTCTATTGAATGCCCACAGCAATCAGCAGGGTTCTTTTATTATGAGGGCTCTGGGAATTGTTTAGCTTATAGCTCACTGGCAATTCTTTGTGTGACTTCATTGAGTTTCACTTTATACATGTATATATAATTCAGTATTCCTCCAAGTTTCAAGGGGATTCCTATGCACATTTTCGGAACCATTTTTGTGCATAGCCCCTCCACTTGGAACTCTGCTTCAGAACATCCAGCTGATTCAGCCTTGCAGAACTCCAATCTTTGTCTCTTCCACTCAGCCAGAATTCCATGCTTGAGATTCCCATCTCTCATCCATTGCTTGCAGGGTCCCTCTAGGCAGAGTATTAGGATGATTTTAATGCTCATTTGTCTTGTTACCGTTCTCAGGGATTATGGTCGTGTACTGATGACCTTCACTTAGAAACAGCTGTTTTATAAAATTTGTCCAGTTTTCTTTTGTTTTGGAGGGAGGGTTAGTTGGTTCTTGTTATTCCACTATGATTGGAAACAGAATTTCCTAGGTTTTAATAAAGTAAGAAATTGTCATTTAATTTTTTTCTTACATATGGTTATCAAATTGTTCCAACACTGTGCTTTGAATACAGTATGCTTTTCTTAGTGATTTGTATCAGTTCTGTCATATATCAAGTTCTCTCTCTTGCATACTTAGGCCAGTTTCTATCTAAGCTTTCTGCTTTATCCCATTGATCTTTTGTCTATTCTCGTGGTACATTATACTGCTTAGTTAATACAGCTTTAGAACGAATCTTGATATCCTGTAGACTGAATCCCTACTCCTAATCTTTGCCATTTATAAACATTGGATAACTCCTTTTATGTTTTTTTTTTTTCCTGAGGAAACTATCTTTTTAAATTAATTAGAGTAAGAAGTAAATACAGGTCAGCAATTGTGCTTTGTCCTTGAAATCTTGTGTTCAGCCACAAAGTTACTTTATCAGTTAGCAGGTGACAAGTTATTAAATGTAATGCTTTTTCCCAAAAATGAAAAATTTCAAAATAGTGCTTTTATTAGTATAACTTGAAGAACATTGATAACTAACTTATATAGTATTTACTGTGTGTGTCAGACTGCTTTCACCACTGTAATGTACTGCCTCATTTAATTCTACAACTCTTTTTTTTTTTTTTTTTTCTTTTATGAGACAGTCTTGTTCCGTTGCCAGGCGCCAGGCTGGAGTGCAGTGGCGCAATCTCGGCTCACTGCAACCTCCGCCTCCCAGGTTCGAGCAGTTCTCCTGCCTCAGCCTCCCAAGTAGCTGGGACTATAGGCGTGCGCCACCACGCCCAGCTATTTTTTTTTGTGTATTTTTAGTAGAGACGGGGTTTCACCATGTTGGCCAGGATGGTCTTGATCTCTTGACCTAGTGATAAACCCGCCTCAGCCTCCCAAAGTGCTGGTATTACAGGCATGAGCCACCGCACCTGGCCAATTCTACAACTCTTATTTAATTGGTTTTCTCCATTTTACAGAAGCCTAAGTTAGGGCTTACAGGTCACATAGCTAGTTAGGTTGCAAAGCTTGTATAGGAACCCAGGTATTTCAGGCTCTAGATAATCTTAATTGCTAAGCCAACTTGTCCAGTAGGCCCTTTGCTTATTCCCAGACGAGAGCAGATGTTCAAAATTCTAAATACTTACTGAACTTGGGAAAATCTTTACCACAGGGGTTTCTCAGTGGGGAATATGATTTTTTTAAAAAAGCAACTTTTCACCTGGATTTTAAGACAGTAACATTGTACATTATACAGGCATACCTTGAAGATAACTGCAGGTTTGGTTCCAGACCACCGTAATAAAGTAAATATTGTAATAAAGTGAGCTACACAAATTTTTTGGTTTCTCAGTGGATGTAAATGATGTGTTTATACTATACTGTAGGCCATTAAGTGTGCAATAATATTATGTCTAAATCAACAGTGTAGTATATTACTTATAAATAATTTGTTACTGAAAATGCTAATAATCATCTGAGACTTCAGCGAGTCATAGTCTTTTTGCTGGTGGAGGGTCTTGCCTGGATGTTGGTGGATGCTAACTGATCAGGGTGGTGGTTGCTGAAGATTGGTGGGGGGCTGTGGCACCAATTAAAATTCATTTAATTTTAATTTTAAATGAAAAATTAAAAGATTTTCATTTCTTAAAATCAGATAATGAAGTTTGCTTCACCAATTAATATTCCTTTTACAAAATATTTCTCTGTAGCCTGTGATGGTATTTCATAGCATTTTACCCACGGTAGAAGTTATTTCAGAATTGGAATCAATCCTTGCAAAGCCTGTGATTGCTTTATTAACTAAGTTTACGGAACATTCTAAACCCTTTGTTGTCATTTCAACAATGTTCACATCATCACCAGGAGTACATTCCATCTCAAGAAACTACTTTCTTGTCTCACTGATAAGAAGTAACTCCTCATTTCAAGTTTTATCATCATAAGATTGCAGCAGTTCAGCCCCATCTTCAGCCTCCACTTCTAATTCTAGTTCTCTTCTTATTTCCACTATATCTGTGGTCACTTTTTTCACTGAGACTTAAAACCCTCCCCCCACCAAAATCATCCAGAAGTATTGGTATTACTTATTCCAAACTCCTATTAATGTTGATATTTTGACCTCCTCCCATGAGTAATGAATGTTCTCAGTGGCATCTTGAATAGTAAGTCCTTTCCAGAAGATTTTCAATGTACTTTGCTCAGATCCATCAGAGGAATCACTATCTATGGTAGCCACTGCTTAATGAAATGTACAAGTAATAAGATTTGAAAGTTGAAATTACTCCTTGATTTATGAGCTACAGAATCGATCTTGTGGTAGCAGGCATGAAAAAAAAGTAGACTTAAAATCTTCACTAAACCATGTGCTATCATTTCTAGAGCCCAGGCAGAATAGATGTAGCATAATTCTTTTTTTTTTTTTTTTGAGATGGAGCCTTGCTCTGTTGCCCAGGTTGGAGTGCAGTGGCATGATCTCAGCTCATTGCAACCTCCGCTTCCCAGGCTCAAGAAATTCCCCTGCCTCAGCCTCCAGAGTAGTTGCGACTATAGGTGCACACCACTATGCCCAGCTAAGTTTTGTATTTTTTGCTGAGACAGGATTTTACGGTGTTAGCCAGGCTGGTCTTGAATTTGTGACCTCAGGTGATCCTCCTGCCTTGGCCTCCCAAAGTGCTGGGATTACACGTTTAACCACTACACCCAACCAGATGCAGCATAATTCTTAAGGTCCCTAGGATTTTTGGAATGGTAAATGAGCACTGGCTTCAACTTCAAGTCACCAGCTGTGTTAGCTCCTAACAAGAGAGCCAGCCTGTCCTTTCAGGCTTTGAAGCAAAATACCGACTTCTCCCTTATAGTTACAAATGTCCTAGATGGCATTTTTTTCCATTAAAGGCTGTTCTGTCTACATTGAAAATTTGTTGTTTAATGTAGCTGTTGTTTATGTTATGAAGACAGCCTCTTTCCTCAAACCTCATAAACCAGCCTATGCTAGCTTCCAACTTTTCTTCTATAGTTTCCTCACCTCTCTCAGCCTTCATAGAATTGAAAAGTTAGAACTTTGTTCTAGATTAGGCTGGGGCTTAAAGAAATGTTGTGATTGGTTGGATTTTCTATCTAGACCACTTAAACCTTCTCCCTTGTCAGCAACACAGCTGTTTCACTGTCTTATCATTTGTGTGCTCACTGGAGTAGCATTTTAGTCTCTTTTAAGAACTTTTCTTTGCATTCATAACTTGGCTAACTGTTTGGCACCAGAGGACTAGCTTGTAACTTCTCTCAGCTTTTAACCTGCCACCCTCACTAAGGATAATCATTTCTTTTGATTTAGAGTGAGAGATGTTTGACTTTTCTTTCACTTGAACACTTAGAAGCCATTGTAGAGTTATTAATTGGCCCAATTTCAATATTGCTGTGTCTGAGGGAATGGGGAGGCCCAAGGAGAGGGAGAGAGGGGGAACCACCTGTTGGTCGAGCAGTTAGAACATATACATTGATTGATAAAGTTCACAGTCTCATGGACATGTTGTGTGGTGCCCCCAAACAGTTACAGTAGTAACATCAAAGATTACTTATTGATCATAGATCATAACAGATAAAATAATAATGAAAAAAATTGAAATACTCTGAATTACCAAAATGTGATAGAGACATGCTGTGAGGACATGTTTTTGGAAAAATGATGCTGACAGACTTGCTTAACACAGGATTGCCACAAAGCTTCAATTTGTAATAAACATAGTATCTGCAAAGCACAATGAAGGGAAGTGCAATAAAATGAGATTATACCTGTATATTAATAGATGACTGCAATAAAGACTTCTGTAATCTTTAACAAGGAGCCAGCTATCAAATGACAAATGCAAAGTTAGTTCTCTCATTGACATTAACAAAGACATCTACAAACTTTCAGCTGAAAAATCAAAAAAGTTTGAATTGTTTAGGATCTTCTAACACCAGGGAACAAGACATATCTTTTTACATGTAATAATAATGCAGACCTGAAAATCTTCCACTGACTCACAGAGCAAAAACTGTGACAGAGGCTTTCTGAAGTATGCATGGTGAATTTTACAAAAACACTATATGTGGATGATGTTTACATAAGTTTATATCTTCTTCCATACTTTGTAATGTGTGTCTACAAGTGTTTAGGCAATTAGGGTTTAGGAGTGCATAATTAAATGACTTATTATTCAATAATATGCCTGTGTTGGGACATTGTGAAATTTTACCTGCTGTTGTTGTGAGGCCCAGAGCCAAATTTGATCTTACCTATTAGTGTACAATACATTTTTAAACCAGATTTTAAAGAAAATCTAGCCAAAGCTGCATGTGATTCATGTCATATCTTCCTCCTGTTGTTAGTTTTAATGTAGTAGTAGCTATGATTGATGCTATTGAAACTTTTAGTTCACTTGAGTCCTCTGTATGGCCCATGGATACCCAGTGTAGTACATTGATTTGGTTTTATGACTATTAGCAACATTTTACTGATTTATGGAGGTTGACTTGTCCACAGTCAGATGAGAGCTGGGATATAATCCAGATAATCTGACTGCCATCCCAATAAGAGATGGGTCAGTCTTATCATTCATTCATTCATTCATTTATTCATTATTTACACAAAACTTTATTGGTACTTATGATGTACCAGGTATTTTTCTGGCTATTGGAGGCATATCAACAAACAAAAGTGATAAGAATCTCTACCCTTGTGGAGCTTACATTCCAGTGGGGCAGAGGGGAAACAATGGTAGATAACATAATAAGTAAATTCTGTAGTATATTAGGTGGTAGTAATGTATATTTGAAAAAAAGTAAGTGGGTAAAGGGAATTGGACAAAAAATTTTATACCTCTTAGGAGGGAGAAATGAATTAATTTTTCAATTTTGTCTCAGAAATTATGTCAAAATGATAGGTTTTTTCCTAAGCCTTTCCAAGCTGGTAGCTTGGAAAAATTGTTCTGCTCTTCCTCTCCCTCCCCACTACTCAGAACATTGCTTTAAAAGATGGCTACATTACAAGATCAACTTACAGAGTCCTATTTAATTCATTATGTAGCTCAACTTAGTTCAAATCTAATAGTGTTATAGACCTAACCAGTCTTTACAGTGGGTTTTCTCCCCAATCTGGTAAACTGTATCCCATGCTCCAGCTGCAGGTGACAGGAACGTCATCCTTTCATGCTGCTCTTTTAGCTTTGGGGGTAAGCAACTCCCTGTCTCTTCACATTATCCAATATTGTGCAGCAGAGAGTTCCTTCCATTAAAGATACCAATAGTGGCTTCTTCACTGCCAGAAGTAAGGGGACGATCTTGGGAAATAATTATGAATTTAAAGGAGGAAGAGACAGAGCATAGGCTGCTGTTTTCACAGGAGATAGGAAGGTTGACAGCTGGAAGGAATTGTAGAGGAGTTCCAGTTGGGATCAGGAGGGAGGAAAAGGGAGACCCTGGTCTAACAGGAGGGTTGAGTTATTGGGATGTTGATGAGTCAAGCCTGGTTGCTCATCATGCAGTATGTAGGTTTGTAAAGATAAATTCCTGAGATGGATTTGCCTATGCCTTCTTGCTTAATTTCTTTTTTTGCTTTTTCTTTATTTCTCCCTTTCCCTTTCCTTTTCCTTTTTCAGGGTCTTGCTCTTTTGCCCAGGCTGGTGCAGTGGTGCAATCATAGCTCACTGCAGACTCAAGCTCATGGGCTCGAGTGATCCTCCTGCCTTAGTCTGCTGAGTAGCTAGGACTACAGGCATGCGCCTATCTAATTTTTTAATTTTTTTATAAAGATGGGATCTTGCGACATCCAGGCTGGTCTTAAGCTCCTGGCTTCAGGCAATCCTCCCATCTTGACCTCCCAAAATGCTGATATTATAGGCATGAGCCACCATGCCTAGCCTCACTTAATTTTCATGAAGCCTGAAATCATTATCTACTCTGATTTTGGCTTTATACATGCAAGCAACTGGTAGTTTAGAATTTAGTAATGATTTTTTGAAGAGATATAATAGATATACTTTTTACATATTTGTTTAACAGCATCCTCACAAAGAAATTTAAGAATAAAAAAATCTGATGTACTCTTAATTTTAAAATATATTTCTTTTTTTAATACATTATTTTTCATAAAACTTTGAGGGAATGTGTTCTCTTACACAAGGAAGCATAGTTTTAAGGGCAAGAATTTCCCATCGCCATGCCCCCCTCCTATCTCTCTCCATCCGAGATATTTAACGGTTTATGTTTGAATTTCGTGGGCACGGGAAGAATCAAAAGTCAGTCACTCCAGCGGAAGTTCAAAGGAACTCCTTTCATTGGCCAGAGGAACTTGGGAAGGTGGGAATTTCTCTCAGGATAAATTCCCCTGCTCCTTCACCGACACTGGATTTCCAGCTCTCTGGGATTCCCTCCCACATAGTGGGAGCTGTCTTTCCCCTCTTGGATTTCCCCTCTGGAATCCACTTTTACATCTTCATGGAAGTCTTTCTCTTTTTATTCTTTTCTTCTCTTTTCTCTACCTAAATAAAATAACCTTTCTGCAATACTTCTTGGGTCCAGTATTTTATTCTTACGAGTGTATAGCACACCTGCAGTGGTCCCAAGAGGGCGGAGACCAAGAATCCACAGCATTCTCTCAGGGGAGCTGTGCCTCATGAATACCTCAAAAAACTTGGTTATAGGTTTTATAATCAGCATACTTTCATTTTTTTCTTAAATATTATACTACAAATATTGTTGCAAAACTTCAAAAATTGTCATTTAGTAGCCATATAATGCTGGCTAATATTATAATAAAATTTAGTCTGTTGATAAATAGGTATTTGAGTGTTTGTTTACCTTGTATTATACTAGGAAATATGGCTTGCCAATAGAAATGCATTATGCTTTCAATTAGCTTGTAGTCTCATTCATAAACCAATGTAGATACAATTCAGCAATGATAAGGTGAGATCTCCCTTTGCAAAGGGATTTTTAATTTGGAAAAGGAAGGGATTTGTAGGACAGTGAGATAGAAGACTTTATGGAAAAACTAGATGGCTTTGTGGAGAAATACAATTTTTCTAGTTATTACCAGTTCAACTGCTACATCCCTATCCAGGCCATAAGCATGCTGTGTGGCTTTCTTTTTCCCTGTTTTCCCCTTACAATCTATTTGCTATACAGATGCTAGAGTAAAAAGCAATTCACATCAAGTGACTCTTCTGCTCAGAACTCACCAGTGGTTTCTCAGGTCATTTATAATGAACCCCACAGTCCTTAATGATGTAGCCTGCAAAGTTCTGTACGATCCACCTCTTAGCTGCCTCTCTAACCTGATTTCTGACTTGTGTTTTCCTTACCCACACTCTTTCTTGATGCTGGCCCCATTCCTCTACCTCACACAGTCCCAGCATGGGCTCACATTACAATCTTTGTAATTGCCATTTCCTCTACCTTGAAAGTTTGTCTCTGCAGTATTTCCCTGGCTTGCTCTCATTTCCTTTGAATATCTGCTCACATGATTGCCTTAGAGAGGGGCCTTCCTGAAAATGATAGAACTATTTTTTGGAGTGCATTCCCTCACTCCCCAGCTCCTTTCCAGTCTGTTTTTCTCCATAGCATCTATTCACCTGACATTGTATTTCTATATCTTTTTGCTTTTTATCTCTGGAAAACAAGCTCCATGAGATCACAGGGGGATTTTGCTTTATTCCTCACTGTATGTCCCCTCTTAATGCAGTTCCTGGAATACAGGCGGGGCTTCATAAATATTTGTTGGGTAAATGAAAGAATATATTAAAATATGGTTGTAAATCTTTTTTCTTTCCATGATTTGATGATGTGGAATTGAAAACAGGTCTACATAGATGATAATGATGATAATCAGCAGCATTCCTGAGTATGTCTAGGATCTGCACTTGGTCTAGAAAAGCTCTCTCTTCTGCCCTCGTTTCCGACCCATGCACATCCATTTCCTTTGGGATGAAACCCTATCTCCTTTGTCTGGCAGTCAGGGCCTTCTACAACCTCATCTCTGTTGATCTTTCAAGCTTTACTTCTACCAAGTTATTCCCCTCATAACCTGTGCTACAGTCATATTGAGTGACTTATATAGTTCTCCTCCTGTGGCCCTTGTAGATGTTTCTTGCATTGCTTCTCATTTGTCACTTATTTGTTAATGGGTTTCTCCTCACAGTGCATAAGCTCTTCAAAGGAAGAGGCCTGGTATATCTTTGTATTTTCAGGATATAGCACAGTTCTTGTGTATTGTAGATGGTCAATAAGTATTTACTTATTCAATAAGTATTTACTTGAATACTTATTGAATACTTATTATATTGAATAAGTATTTACTTATTCAATATAAAAGATGGTTTTTGCCTCCCAAAGACTAGTGGTAACTTGCAATGGTTGAGTATAGAACAGATAAACTGATAGGAGCAGTTTCACCTCATTAAAGGCTTGGATATAAGTGTGTCCAGGGACAAATATAATAAAAAAGAGAGCAATATTATGATATCCTTTAAATAAAGAGAGAGAGAGACAGGGTCTTGATGTATTGCCCAGGCTGGTGCAGTCATGGCTCACTATAACCTTAAACTCCTGGGCTCAAACTGTTCTCCTGCCTCAGTCTCCTGAATAGCTAGGACTACTGGTGTGTGCCACCATGCCAGCTAATTAAAAAAATGTTTTTGTAGAGATGAGTTCTCACTACGTTGCCCAGGCTGGTCTCAAACTCCTGGCCTCAAGTGATTCTTCTGTCTCAGCCTCTCAAAGTGCTGATATTACAGGTGTGAGCCACTGTGCCTGGCTAGAATATCCTAACTTTTAGCAAGATCATACCTGAAGTGAGGAAGGATGGCATATAACATGGTTGAATCATCACACTTAACTATGAAAGATAGCCTAAGTGGAAGGAAGGGTTATTTGACAGATGTTATTTAGAAAGAGGTGGAACCATTTGGCAGCGGACTGACTATGTGGGCATTAGTTCTTTATTTAGTCAGTGAGCCTACTGATAATGAAGAAATAATACAGAGGGGAGAATTTGGGACAGTGATGACATGTTCATGTTCTTGCTGTTTTGGACTTAATAATAACATGAGTGTTGAGGGTTAGGGTAGTGTTAGCGTGGCTGCTCCTGGTTCAGTGGGAAAGAATGCTATGAAAATTGAAACGTATCTGTCTAGTGCATGGGAGGAGAAAATGGCTGTATTTGGTTCTATATATTTGTCATCCCTGGTCGATGGTTTGTATTTTCTATGGTGATTTGTGAGCGACAATGGATCTATATTCAATTTACCCAGTATAGCTGAAACTGTGAAAATATTTTATGTAATTTTGCTAATATATATTTTGTTAAAATATGACCATATCGAATCAAATAGACTATAGATGTTAAAAGATAACATTTTTTTTTTAAATCAGGTTTGTTACAGAAAGAGAAAGTGGCAGTTGAAGCATTTCAGATTTGCTGCCTTCTTCTGCCTCCTGAAAATAGGAGGAAGTTACAGCTATTGATGAGGATGATGGCAAGGATTTGCTTAAACAAAGAGATACCACCCCTGTGTGATGGCTTTGGTAACAGAACACTGGTAAGTTGATTTTTAACATAAGATATGACTTTTTGGAATGAAAGTTGACTGAGTAAGGTATGTTAGTTTGGGCGATCAGAGGGAAGTACAAAGCAGGCTTGCTTAAAAGAGCCACAGTCAGTGTCCACCCAGACTCGTATCATGCTTTTGGTTTAAGTGTCTTGAAGAACATGAAGACTGAGTAGGGGGCAGACTCTGTAGAGAGATCCGCTACATTCTGTCCTCCCACTTAAAATTATTTTACATGTATTGTTAATTGACAAATAATAATTGCATATATTTATGGGGGTATAATGTGATGTTTTAATCTATGTATACATTATAGAGAGAGTCAAGCTAATTACAATATTCATCTTTTTTGTAATGAGAGCATTCAAAATCTATTCTTTTGGTAATTTTGAAATATACAATATATTATTATAACTGTGGTCACCATGCTGTGCACTAGATCACTAAGACTTACCCCTCCTGTCTTACTGGAGCTTCATACCCTTTGACCAGCATCTTCCATTTCCATGTCCCTGTTCCCCAGCCTCTGGTAACCACCATCTAATCTCTGCTTCTGTTAGCATATGTTTTTAAAGAGAGTTTATTTTAGAACATACTTACTAACAAAATCTCTTAATTTTTCTCAAAAAATGTCTTGGAGCAAAATTGGTGCTTCAGTGAAATGTATGTGCTTTCTATATCCCGCTAAACCACTGTGTAGAGATTCATTGGCCCAGTTTAAGAAAAACAGAGTAAGATCAGAGGAGCACTCAGTGCCCAGTAGGATTCTAGATCTCTGTATTTTTTTAGGGTGAGTGCATGGCTAGAGAGGCTAATGGACCTTTTTGAAAAGCTGAAGAAAAGTTTATATCTATTCCACATATAGAATATATGTGCAAAACTTTGCATGCAGTTTCAAGGCAATTTCAGAGTCTCTGAGGTCCGTGGTCTCCAGGCAAAAAATCTCTGCCTGAGTGTCTCTCTGCATATGTAAATGTAAGTGAAGATCATTTGCAGTGTGTTAATGAAATGAAGTCTTACTAAGCAGAATTACATGATTTTATGTTTGAAGATTTTGAAGGAAGATTGTCAGCAATAAAATTAGTAGGAAAATAAAAAAAGCTGGTCCAAAGAATAGCATTAAGAATGTAGTAGTTAGGCCAGGCATGGTGGCTCACACCTGTAATCCCAGCACTTTGGGAGGCTGAGGCAGGTGGATAACCTGAGGTTAAGAGTTCTAGACTAGCCTGACCAAAATGGTGAAATCCTGTCTCTACTAAAAATCCAAAAATTAGCTGGGTGTGGTGGTGAGCACCTGTAATCCCAGCTACTAAGGGAGACTGAGGCAGGAGAATTGCTTGGAACTGAGAGGTGGAGGTTGCAGTAAGCAGAGATCACACCACTGCACTCCAGCCTGGACAACAGAGTGAGACTCCATCTAAAAAAACGAAAAAGAAAAAGAATGGAGTAGTTAATATGAATTCTATAGAAATTATTGTTATATTGATGCTATATTTTGTATTTCTGCTTCCTGCAAATAGAGTCTCATCACTTAATGTACTATAAAATTCCATTGTTTTGTTCAAAGGTGATTGTCAAATATGCATCCAAAATCCTAGAGAAAATAAGTTAACTAGGAAAAGATGTAATGGTTGAGACATATGGACTGTGTTAGTGGTTTAAAACAAATCAGTAATGAAATTAGGATAAGTAATAATTGGCTATAAAGTGCTTTGAATTTAAAAGTGCTACATGATTCAAATCATAGTGATAATGATTTTCAAAATTTGTTTTCATATATTTATATGTGTGTATGTATATATATGTATATGTATATTTAAAATCATGTGTAAAAGGAGCTACCTTTAAAAATTGCTCAAATAAGCATCTCTCTGCAGTCTTTTAGTGGGAAGATGCACATTTTGTATGTTCTGGTTGTTGAGACGTTCAGCCCATCTGAGATGACTGGGTACTCTTGGTAGAATGTGTACTCTGTGCTTAAGACCATTTCTCATATTTGCTTTTTGCAAATTGGATTGGACTCCGTTCAGAAAAATACTTATCTGTGTTTACCACCCCACACCGCTCTTTTTTTTAGATGGTTCAGACATTTTCCCGTTGCATCTTATGTTCCAAGGATGAAGTGGACTTGGATGAGTTATTAGCTGCTAGATTGGTAACATTTCTGATGGACAATTACCAGGAAATTCTGAAAGTCCCTTTGGCCTTGCAGACCTCTATAGAAGAGCGTGTGGCTCATCTACGAAGAGTCCAGGTAAAGGAGAGGATATTATCAGTCCTATAAAATTGGCAGTAGAAAGTCATGTAAGCTTGCTAGGCTTCTTGGAGCATTTTATTATGAGGATCAAGTGAATTAATGTTTATAAAGGACTTACAACAGATCTTGGCACATAGTGAGACCCTGCATGTGTTTGTATTATTGTTGAAAAGTTTACAGCATGCAAATTTGGTTTTGTTTTATCAATCCATGTGGCATATTTTTTATTGCAAATTTCTTCAATGAGTTTGTTCAGAATCTACATATATGTACTGATGGAAATGATTTTATGTACAGTAAGTGTCTTGATTCATAATTGCCCTGTGACCTAGTTTAATATTCCCACTTTTTGCATGAAAAAGCTGAGGCACAAAGAATTTAAATAACTTTAAGGCCACAGAGCCAGAATTCAGACTGAGGCAGTCAGCCTTTGGAATCACTGCTCTAAACTATCATGCCATATTCCCTGTCTAAAAAACATAGTACGGTAGAAGAACACTGGCATTCAAGCCATGAAACCCTGGCCAAACTCCTAGCTGTATCCTTTCTGTTGTGCGACTCTGGGCAAATCCCTTAACCTCTTCAGATTTAACTTTCTTTTCTCAGGTGTTAAAATGAGTCATTCTTTATAAATTTGTGAAGATTAGAACACTATACTGTACAATTCCTAGTATGAATTTCTGACATATGTCAGGTACTCTTTGAAAGGTAGCTGCTGCTGTTGTCAGGGTGGTTATATAAAAACAATGCAAAAGAAATGTAATACATTACTATAGTGTGGGCCCCAAAATGGGGTTTGTATGTCAGCCTGTGGGAGCAGAAACCTAGTAAAGGCAGGTAGAAGGTCCACTTGACTCCTTCTGACTGATTGGACCTCTTCTCATTTGAGCTGTTTTTGAGGCTCCACAATTAAGGGCCAGTAAACTGCCTCCTTCTGAGGTTTTACAAAAATAATTAACTGTCCAGCTGTTTCTAGTATGCAATTTTAAAATTAACATAAATTTTTTCTATTTTTTTGGTAATTATCAACCTAAAACATTGAAGAACTTGGGAAATATAGAAAAAATACAACAAAAAGTATCAGAGTTATACTAAAATGTTCATAGTCAGTATTACAGTCTTTCAGATTTTTTCTTCTGTGTGTGTCTGCTGTCTGTGTCTATGCCTATGTTACTTTCTTCCCTCTCTCCTGGCTCCCTCTCTCTCCCTTCCTCTCCCTCTCTCTCTCTCCCTTCTTTCCTTCCTTCCTTCCTTCCCTCCAGCCTGCCAGCCTGCCTGCCTCCCTTCCTTCTACTTATGTTCTTTTAACAAAGAAAAAATTCTGCCATTATTAAATATCCGTGATTGGCATTAGAGTGTCCAAGAGCACAGACTCAGGAGCCTTTGAATTCATGACATGCCTTTTGTTAGCTGTGTGACCTTAGGCAAGTTATATAACATGTCTCCGCTTCAAGATCTATCCCAACATCTCTCTTTCTCATCTGTAAAATGGGAAGAATAGTTGTTAATATTTACCTCCTAGGGTTTTTGGAGGGAATTAATACCTGTGATTAATACATGTGGGCTTAATACATGCAAAATGCTGACAATAATGTTTATCACATTGTAAAACTACAATTAGTAGCTGCCATTATTGTTGGTATCATCATTATTGTTATATTATTCTATTATTATATTGTTGGCAACATAGTATTCCATAATATGGATATATACCATAATATTTAAATGATACTTTTTGGTTGATATTTACATTGTTTCCATGCTTTCCCCCATTTTGGAAGCAGTAAAGCAGTATGTATTTTATAGCTAGATTATTGTTTTGGCTAATTTGTGATTATTTTCTAGGAATAAACTCCTAGGAGCAGCATTGCTTGGTCAAAGGCCATGAACATATTTTAAGTATCGATAGCATATTGCCAAATTTCTCTTTAGAATGATCATTTCAATTTACTTTTTTGTCATTGATGTAAGAAAATGAATGTTTTCTTTGCACTTTTGCCTACTTTGGATATTATCATTAACACTCATACATACCTTTGCCACTTGCATGGGTGAAAAGTGTAATCTTAACTGCTGTTTTAGTTTAATCTTTTTTCCTCTGGTGTTTTTATGAACCAAACCTAAAGAAAATAAAAATAAACAGAAATACTTCACCAAGTTTCTGCAAGAAAATGTTATAGCAATGTATTAGTCTGTTCTCACACTGCTAATAAAGACAGACCCAAGACTGGGTAATTTATAAAGGAAAGAGGTTTAATCGACTCACAGTTCAGCATGGCTGGGAAGGGCTTAGGAAACTGACAGTCATGGCAGAAGGGGAAGCAAACACATTCTTCTTCACAAGGCAGCAGGAGAAAGAAGTGCCAGGCAAAAGGGAGAAAAGCCTCTCATAAAACCATCAGATCTCATGAGAACTCACTCACTATCACAAGAACGGCATGGGGGTATAACTGCCCCTGTGATTCAGTTACCTCCCATCTCCCAAAACTTGTGGGGATTATGGGAACTACATTTTAAGATGAGATTTGAGTGAGGACACAGCCAAACCATGTCAAGCAATAACTATGTTACCCTGTATACCTGCTAGGTTTGTGTATACACATGCATAGCACAGGCATATATTGTAATAACTTAGCCTTGTGAGCCCTTTGTTATTGCTTGAAGTTCAGAAGGCTGAACTATGGTGATTAATTTAACTGCAGGTAAACATGATCTATGAAGAGACACTGCAGTGTGCTATGAATAAAATCAGTTAGTGATTCAGTTGTCCAGTTACCTTTTCTCTCTTGCAAGTACACAGTGGAATTGCCAAGCAGTTGTTCCTTTCAGCCCTCAGAACCTATAGATCTTTGTTCTCTAGATTAGGCTTCTACGCCTCTACACTGTATCACATTTAGGGCAGTGCTTCTCCGAAAATGCAGTGTTGCTTGGATTATTCCTGTGATTGTTTTGGGACAGTTTCAGGGCTGACCCTGGAATACATTATGAGGTAGGCAATGTTTTTGACACAAGCCTTCTATGAGCCTTATCTGCAACCTTCTATTTGAAAAGACTCCAGGCTCTAAAATTAAATATTTTTAATGTGTATTCATTTATTCCAGGTCTTGGTTTCCTTTTTACTCTTATTTCTCCCTTTTCCCTTCTCCCTTCTGCAGTGTCTGCACATTTGTTGTTTTACTTGATTCTTATTGGTAAGATGTTAGGAAGTGGTTGTAGTACCCCTTTCTTCCTAAAAGCTTAGCTAAATGTGGGCCACTACCATTCCCAAGGCGTTGAGAATCAGACTCTTCAGATGTGGGAAGGAACCTGGATAGTTCCAGTGAATGTCCAATATTATCAATGTTTTGAATCATTTTAGTCACTATGTTTAGAATTTCAGATCTTGTTAAAAGATGGCACAGGCTTTTCTCTTATTAAAATGGATCTTGGGTTTACAAAGGCAAAAATCCTATTTAAAACTGTGGCTTTAAATAATAATATTTTGAAGTTATGGAAATACTTTTACTTTTCAATATAGAGTTTCCCCCAATCAAATTTTGAGAACTAACATGACATCCCTGCAGTACAAGGAGATAGCCCATATTTGATCTAAACTAATTTTTTTTTTTTTTGCTTGTTTGTTTTTGAGACAGAATCTTGCTCTGTTGCCCAGATTGGAGTACAGTGGTGCGATCTCAGCTCACTGCAACTCCCACCTCCTGGGTTCAAGAGATTCTCCTGCCTCAGCCTCTTGAATAGCTGGGACTACAGGCTCATGCCACCACGCTTGGCTAATTTGTTGTATTTTTAGTAGAGACAGGATTTCACCATGTTTGCCAGGATGGTCTTGATCTCCTGACCTCGTGATCCTCCCGCCTCAGCCCAAAGTGTTGGAATTACAGGCGTGAGCCACCGTGCACAGGCAATCTAAACTAATTCTTATAATTTATTTGAAAATATGCTATTTTCTTTCACTACTAATCCTTTTGCCTCAGATAAAATACCCAGGAGCTGATATGGATATCACTTTATCTGCTCCATCATTTTGCCGTCAAATTAGTCCAGAGGAATTTGAATATCAAAGATCATATGGCTCTCAAGAACCTCTGGCAGCCTTGTTAGAGGAAGTCATAACAGACGTCAAACTCTCCAGCAAAGAGAAGAAGAAGAAACTGAAGCAGGTAAAAGGATATTTCTTATAAGTCATTTT
Source organism: Cheracebus regulus (assembly GCA_963574635.1). Classification (NCBI taxonomy): domain Eukaryota; kingdom Metazoa; phylum Chordata; class Mammalia; order Primates; family Pitheciidae; genus Cheracebus; species Cheracebus regulus. The sequence continues at coordinate 25,080 of CAUYQU010087699.1, read as the reverse complement.
TTCTCCTCCCTACTGTTTTTATTTTTTTATTTTATTTTAATAGACTTCATGTAAATCTAATTTTCTGAGACATAGCAGTTTTCCTAGTATATTAGGTCATACATTGCAGAAGTCTCATTGATTTACACAGTTGTGGTTAGTTTCCTAGATCTTTATTCTTTAGTGTAAATCTTTTACCATTGCCAAACTTCATTTATGTTGCTGTTCTCTGATATTTGTCCTTTGTTTTGGTATATGGCATGATGTGAATTAGCAGAACATCTACCTTAATTTCAGAGAAAGTATCAGCGAGGGCAGATTTCTTCTCATATTTTAGAAAGGCAAATCAGATGGAATTCACAGGTATAAAATGTCTAGAGTTTAAAAGCTGTTTGGTTTTAGATAACCACTATCAAATTAGTTTCCTGCCTCAGGAATCACTACAAGTATTTAGTTCCTCTTATGTTAGGGAATACAGCTTAGGGTTCCAGAGAATCATTTTTAACTCACCATATGTTAATTTTGACTGTTCATAAAGATTGATCCATGATCAGATGAGTGGGTTTTTTTTGTTTTTAAAGACTGAACTCTGCATAGCTGGATTTCAGGGCACATGGTACATGTAGGATTACACACACAGCAGCAGAGTTCTGGGCTTCTAGTCATATTGTCCTCAGAGTAATTTTGGAGGAGAGTTTGGTGGTGAAGATCAACAGAAAGTATACTGCCTCTCTTTAAGCTTTTCACAAAGTAATATACACCAGAATATTCCCTTTTCCATTTGGGCAGAAGCTGGTGGAGCTGAGTTGGAGAAACAGAGAGATAGTGAAATGTAATTGGGCCAAAATTTTATTTAACTGTGTAGAACAGACGTTATTTTGAAGTCAGAGTTACTTGTGAATATTTAAAAAGTAAGGTCTATTTATAGTTGGCAGTGGGGGAAATTTTAAGAAACATTAAAAGGGGAACTTTATTTGAAGCTTAGATCAAAAAGGAAAGATGAATTAGCTCTATAGAAATTGGAATCAAATGTTTTAGCAAAAATAAACAAAAACAGGAAAATACAGGCTCAGGAACTCTTAAAGTTTGGCTGCCTAATTTTATTGGCTTTTATGTATCTTTTTTTACTCTTCTCGGACCATTCATTTTTTTAGTTTCAGAAATCCTATCCTGAAGTCTACCAAGAACGATTTCCTACACCAGAAAGCGAAGCACTTCTGTTTCCTGAAAAATCCAAACCAAAATCACAGCTGCTAATGTGGGCACTAAAGAAACCTTTCCAACCATTTCAAAGAACTAGAAGTTTTCGAATGTAATAATACTTCCACAGCAACAGGAGCTAGAGACCACCGTTGTTGTTTTGAGTGAATGGTGGCTAAGAGAAAGACTAAGGTGGTGGAAGAAAGAAAAGCATAAAACAAAGACTACTGAAATATAGATAAAGATTGCCTTACTTTTTAAAAAAATGAACCATTAGTATTTTTATAAAACTCAATGCTATTTTTAAAATGTACAAATCAGTTAAAATTTATGAGTCAAATACATAGTGATAATGTTAACATGTTTGTTACAAAATTTAAGGGTATTTTTTATCTTTTTGTTTTCTTCTTCATGGTGTTTATTAAATAATTGTTTGTATATATATATCCTAGTTACTGATATCATTATTAAAGCCTTAAGACTTAACTTTAAGTCTTAAAAATAGTGTGTATTCTTGAATAAGAAAGACACTGGGTACTGTTACTGTGATGCTTTTGACTTAGTAGCCAATTGTGATTTCTCCTATATAAATTCCAGTTTTTATTATTGCACACACGTTTTTTAATGTCCTGTATTGTGATGGCTGTGTCCTTTGTTGCAGATTTATTGGATGTTATGACAGATTTTGCTAAAGCTGGTGTTTTTATAGCATATATATTCATTGATATTTACCTATAAATGGAATAGATTTTCATCTACCTGTGATGGTACAATTTCAGTCTTAGCTAAAGATGAAAGATTGAGCTGGATCAATTCTTTGGTTACCCTTAGACCTGTGATTCTAAGTCAAACATAAATGAGTTAAATAAAATGAGACTATTTCCCTTATATATATATTTTCATCCTTTTGAAAGTAAGTGAAATGCAAATAAATACCATTTATTTTTTTTTTAAATGCCATACCTCATGTTTCTTTTCTGGCATTTATTTAGATCAGTTAGAGAGCATCCTCAAATGTCTTTACTAGTGGTCTCACATCAGTCATTTATTTCTGTGAGAAAATAAAAAGTAAGACTTGGGCTTTTGTACTGACTGTCCTTTAGGTGAGCACTTTGTCAATTTTTTAGTGTTGCTTTGCCCTTTTATAAAATCGTGGTTCACTTGGATTATGGAGCACCTGAAAGTCTTCCTCTGAGCACAATTACCCAAAATGCTGAGAGCAACACCCACTAGTTGGCTTGCAGTACTCCTTGGACTGATTTTTCCTTGCACCTACGATTTGCTCCTGTTCACTTGTAGCAAAATATCTCCTACGACTGATACAGATTTTGCTTTTAAAAATATATCAAAGTATTCCTATTCATTTGGGTACCACCTTACAGTCCAAACATGTAATGTAATGGGAGATTTTTAGTGTTTCAGGATTCATTCTCAGACTTTGGCATTCTGTTTAGAACAAAGAATAATTCTTCTTTCTGTTTTATTTGCACTCCAAGGTAGAGTTTATTTTTCAGAATCTCTTTTTCTGTTGCTGTCTTTGGAAGTATAAGTGGGTTTTTGCTCCTTTTTCTTTTTTTGCTTTTAGACTACCTAAAGAAAAAAGTATAACATACTATGGAGAGATCATAAAACATAAGCACCACCTAAATGTGAAATTGAAGAATAGATAATAGCAATTATCCAAAGTGGTTGTGCCAATTAATATTCCCATTAACAGTGTATGCGAATTCCTTTTGTTTAATATCCTCATCAAACTTTGCCATTGTCAACCTTTGAAATGTTGTCAATGTGGTGGGTATTAATAGTGTCTGATTATGGTTTTATTTTATATTTTCATGACTATTGATATAGCCGAACATTTTTTCCATTTTTTTTTACTTTTTCATCTTTGTACATATTTTAATATCAGATTGTCAAGCCTATACACACACAAAGACACACACCCCTTTAATTTTTTTAAAATTTTGATTGTATTTAATCTATAGATCAATTTGCAGAGCATTGCTATCTGCAATATTAGGTCTTCTAGTCCATGAACATGGCTTACCCATTCATTTATTTGAAATAAGTGAGAAAAAAAAGTTGTTTTTTTCTGTTAAGATTTGAAAATCTTTTGTTAGATTTGTTCCCAAGTATTTGATACTTAAAAAAAAAATGTTGGTATCAAAATTTTCAGAGGATAATACCCATCTCTTGCTTCAATGGTTATTCAGCTGATCAGTGTTGATGTTCAATTCTTTTATAAATGGTGGTGTTGTAAAATTTCCTTGTACTGTTTGTTGCTTGTATATGATATAAAACTGATTTTTGTTTCCTGAGTTTTGTATCCAATGGAACCTTACTAGACTTATTAATTCTAAACATTTAATGTGATTCTTTTGCATTTTCTACATACAGGGAAAAAACAGCTTTTGCTTTTCCCTTCTAAATTGTCCTCAGTAATCCTTGCTTCCTGGTATTTAATGTCTTGTGTAATCGCCTGTGTTTGAGTGTGGATTGAGCTAAAATGACCCATTTCTAAAGAACAGAGTACATCATCAGTGATGGGCTATCACTTTTGAGATTAGATTCCAAAAAAACTGTGGCTTCCATCTTGCTTGTCTTCCTTCTTATTTTCTCCCTGGCTTGCTCTTAGGAAAGCCAGCTGTCATGTTGTGAGCTGCCCTTTCAAGAAGCCCATCAGGCAAGGAACTGATGTCTCTGGCCAATAGCCAGCTTGGGCAGGAAGCCTGCCAACAGCTTTATGAGTGATCTTGGAAGTGGGTCTTTCCTTGGTTGAACCTTGAAGTGGCTCTAATCCTAGCTGACACCTTGATGGAGACTTTTGAAAAATTCTGAGCTGGAGGACTTAGTTAAGCTGTGCCTGGATTCCTCCATAGAAACTGTGATATAATGTTTATTGTTTTAAACCACTTAACTGAGAGTAATTTGTTATAAAGTGATCTAGATACAATATGCTTTCCAGTCTTTATTGCCTGCCTGCCTCTCTCCCTCCCTCCTTTTCTTCTTTTTTGTCTCAGGACACTGGAGATCTTCAGTACAGTAGTTCCCTGGTTCTCCTTTATCTGCTGTTTCACTTTGCACAGTTTCAGTCAGCGATGCTCAACCACAGTCAGAAAATATTAAATGGAAATTTCCAGAAATAAGTGATTTGTAAGTTTTAAATTGTGTGCTGTTCTTACAGCATGATGAAATCTTGGACTGTCCTGCTTTGTCCACTCTGAACATGAATCATCCCTTTGTTTTGTGGATCCATGCCTGGTAGACCAGGTGCATTGTCAAAGAGCAGTAATACTTTGAAAGGAATCTTATTTATTTATTTAGCAGCAGATCTCAATAATGGGCTTAAAATGTTCAGTAAAATGTGAAGTAAATAGATGTACTGTTATCCAGGCTTTGTTGTTCCATTTGTAGAGCACAGGCAGAGTAGATATAGCATATTTCTTAGGGGCCCCAGGATTTTTTGAATGATAAATGAGCATTAGCTTCAGCATCCAACAGAAGAGTCAGCTTGTCCTTTGAAGTTTTGAGCCAGGCATTGGCTTCTTTCTAGCTAGAAAGTCCTAGATGACATCTTCTGCCAATAGAATGCTGTTTTATCTACAATGAAAAGTTATTGTTTAGTGCAACTACCTTCATCAGTGATCTTAGCTAGATCTTCTGGATAACTTGCTGCAGCTTCTCCAGCCCATGTTGCTTCACCTTGCACTTTTCAGTTATGGAATATGGCTTCTTTCCTTAAACCTCATGAACCAAGCTCTGCTAGCGTTCAATTTTGCTTCTGCAGCTTCCTCGTCTCTCTCAGCTTTTATAGAATTGAAGAGTTAGGGCCTTGCTCTGTATTAGGCTTTGGCTTAAGGGAATGTTGTGGCTGGTTTTATCTTCTGTCCGGACCACTCAGACTTTCTCCATTTCAGCAATAAGGCTGCTTAGCTTTTGTATCATATGTGTGTTTACTGGAGTGGTCCTTTTAATTTTCTTCAAGAACTATTTCTTTGCACTCACAACTTGGCCAACTGGCACAAGAGGCCTAACTTTCAGCCTGTCTTGGCTTTCAACATACCTTTCTCACTAAGCTCAGACATTTCTAGCTTTTGATTTAAAGCGAGAGATGTATAACTCTGTTTCACCTGAACACTTAGAGGCCATTGTAGGGTTATTAACTGGCCTGATTTCAATACTGTTGTGTCTCAGGGAATAGGGAAGCCCAGTGAGAGGGAGAGTAATGGGGGAATGGCTGGTGGGTAGAGCAGTCAGAACATACACATTTATCGTTTAAGTTCTCAGCCTTGTATAGGCATGAATTGTGACACCACCAAACAATTACAATAGTAACATCAAGTTCACTGGTCACAGATCACCATATCAGATGTAATAGTAATGAAGAAACTTCGAGTATTATAAGAATTACCAAAATGTGACTCAAAGACATGAAGTGAGCACATGTTGTTGGAAAAATGGCACCAAGAGACTTTTTCAATGCAGGGTTGCCACAGACCTTCAACTTGTGAAATATGCAGTGATCGGGATACAATATACAATATTCTCTGTGACGTGCACTAAAACCAGGTATGCCTGTGTATGTAGTGTTCAATACTATATGGTTTCAGGGCCGGGCATGGTGGCTTATACCTGTAACCCCATCACTGGTCAAGGCCAAGATGGGAGGATTGCTTGAAGCCAGGAGTTTGAGATCAGCCTGGCCAATGTGGTGAAACTCCATCTCTACTAAAAATTCAAAAATTAGCTAGGTGTGGTGGTGTGAGCTTCTAGTCCCAGCTACTCTGGAGGCTGAGACACCAGACTCACTTGAACCTGGAAGGAGGAGGTTGCAGTGAGCCTAGATCACACCACTGCACTCCAGCCTGGGTGACAGAGCGAGACCCTGTCTCAAAACAAAACAGTATGGTTTCAGGCACCTATGGGGGTCTTGGCATATCCCTAGCAAATAAGGGGGTGTTACTGTATAATGTGGAATAGAGTGGGGATCGCAGCAGCATCATCTTGTGCCTGATTTCAAAGAGGAAGATTTTAGCATTAGAATATTTGTAGATACCCTTTTATAATGTTAAAATAAGTTTTTTTTCTATTTCTATGCTATTGTCGTAACATTTTTGTTGCTTGTTTTAACCATAACTTGATGTCAAATCTTAATCAACCGCCTTTCCTACCTTTGTTGAGGATTTTATAGGTTCTATCTTTTAGTCTATCATTCCACTTTGTATTTTGGGAGTGGCATAAATAGAATTATGATGTATTATTTGAAGATAGATAGATAGATAAATAGATTCTGTTGCTAGTATTTATAGTTCTTATATCTATGTTCATGAGTAAAATTGGCCTAAAAATTTCCTTTTCTTACTATCTTTGTTGACTTTCTGATTAAGGTTATAAATTAAGCTGAAAATTACTCCCTTTTCTGTATATGGTTGGAATGATTTCTTTCTTGAATCTTGGGTGGAACTTAGTTAACTTAAAAATCATTTTTTTATAATTAAAATTAAATTTTTAAAAAAATTATAGTTTAAGTTCTGGGGTATATGTGCAGATCGTGCAGGATTGTTACATAGGTATACACATGCCATGGTGGTTTGCTGCCTCCATCCCCCTGTCACCTATATTAGGTATCTCTCCTAATGTTATCCCTCCCCAATCTCCCCACCCACTGCCATCCCTCCCCCAGCACCCCACCCCCCAACAGACCCCAATGTGTGATGTTCCCCTCCCTGTGTCCATGTGTTAATGTAATTACACTGAAGTCAGAAGAATGGTTTGTATAATTTCAGTCTTTGAAATTTGTTGAGACTTGTTTCATAGCCTAGTATATGGTCAATTTTTGTTAATATTCTGTGCACATGAAAATAATGTGAATTTTGCAGTGATTACAGTTTTTCTGTCTATATAAAATCTTGTTTAAATTTTCTACATTCTTACTGATTTATTTTGTCTGCGTGTGTGTGTGTGTGTATTTTTTTCTTCTACTTTTTAGAGACAAGGTTTCACTCTGTTGCCCAAGCTGAAATGCAGTGGTGCAATCATAGCTCACAGCAACCTTGGCCTCCTGGCCTCAATTGATGCTCTTTTCTCACCCTCCAAAGTAGTTAGGACTATAGGCATGTACCATTATGCTCAGCTAATTTTTTTTTTTCAAATTTTTAAAAGATTTTGTCTTGCTGTGTTTGTTACCCAGACTGGTCCCAAACTCTCAGTCTTAAGTGATCTTCCCACCTTGGCTGCATTTATATTTATTACTGAGAGAACTATACATTTCTGATAAAATTCATTTTGAATTTTCATATTTTTCTGGTGGACTGACCTTTTTATTTGTCATTATAAAATGTCATTCTTTATTATTGGTAATGCATTTGTCTGCAATCTTTCTGATTTACATATTAGTTGTATCTCTTATAAACAGCGTGTAGATTACATCTTAAGAAGCCAACTTCATAGTCTTTGTTTTTAATTGTAGCATTTAGACAGTTTTTATTTAATATGATTACTCTAATTTTGGGTATAAATCTAATTTTGGGTAAAAGCCTCTTTACTGATGCTTTCTAACTGGTTATCTTTACTTTCTTGCCTTTGTTTGGATTTTAGAAATAATTTCATGGTTTCTTCTGCTAACTTGAAACCCATGCACTCTGTTTCCAATCTTCTTGTTGGATTCCCTAGGAATTATGTTGTTTATACTAACATATCAAAGTTTTTTTTTTTTTTCAGTCTGTTTCTCTCCTCTGTCACCAGGCTGGAGCACAATGACACAATCTCGGCTCACTGCAAACTCTGCCTCCTGGATTCAAGCAATTCTCTGGTCTCAGCCTCCTGAGTATCTGGGACTACAGGTGTATGCCACCACGCTCAGCTAATTTTTTGTATTTTTAGTAGAGACAGCATTTCACAATGTTAGCTAGGACGGTCTTGATCTGCTGTCCTCGTGATCCACCCGCCTCGGCCTCCTAAAGGACTAGGATTACAGGCGTGAGCCACCGTGCCCAGCCAGTAACATATCAAAGTTTAAAGTTAGTCAGTACTTTTTCCCTAGTCTCAGACTATTTAGGGACCTTAATGTGGTAAGAACACCCTTCCAGTTAGATATCATTATAATGTATTATATTTTATTGCTTTTTAAATCTCATATTGTTATTTAGTCTTCGTTTACTAGACACCCACGTATTTTACCACTTTTCTTAAATTCTTTAACATTTATCTGTAGTAAGGATTTGCTTTGTTTTTATCTGAAAACTTTTGGAATTTTGCCCTTAACATCTTTATTGAGATGTAATTCACATAACCATACACTTCACCTCACTTAAAATGTATAATTCAGTGATTTGGGGTATGTTACATTTTTTTTAAGTTGTAAAATAAATAAATATATATATATATTATATATATATACACATCAGAAAATTTGTTATTTTAGCTGTTCCGTATACAATTTAGTGTAAAGAATGCCTTCATTGTGGCTGGGCGTGGTGGCTCACGCCTGTAATCTCAGCACTGTGGTAGGTCGAGGATGGCAGATCACGAGGTCAAGAGATTGAGAACATCCTGGCCAACATGGTGAAAACCCGTCTCTACTAAAAATACAAAAAAATTAGCTGGGCATGGTGGCATGCATCTGTAGTCCCAGCTACTCAGGATGCTGAGGCAGAAGAATTGCTTGAACCCAGGAGGCGGAGGTTGCAATGAGCCAAGATGGCCACTGCACTCCAGCCTGGCACCTGGTGACAGAGCAAGACTCTCTCTCTCTCAAAAAAAAAAATGCTTTCATTGTTTAAAGAGAGTTTATAAGTTATGGATGAAATGTTTGTCTTCCCAGCGCATGTTGAAATCCTAACCCCTGAAGTGACGGTATTCGGAGATGAGGCCTTTGGGAGGTGATTAGCCCAAGAGAGTAGACCATGAATAGAATGAGTGACCTTTTAAAAGAGAACCTACAGAGCTCTCTTGCCCTCTTTCTATCATATGAGGATACAATGAGAAGTCAGACCTGGCAGAGAGTCCTCACTAGAACTGGACCATGCTCACACCTTGATCTTGGACTTCCAGCCACTAGGACTATGAGAAATGAAGTTCTATTTATAATCCACCCAGTGTATGGAACTTGTTATAGCAGCCTGAACTGACTAATACACTGTGTACAGAATTCTAGATTGATAGCTATTTTATTTCAGTATACTGCAGTTTTGCCTTTGTTAGCTGGCTTCCATCATTGCTGTTTAAAAGTCAGCTGCCACTCTAAATATCACTTCTTTATCAATAATATGCCCTTTTCTTGGCAGGCTGCTTTTCTCTCTGTCTTTGGTGGTCTTTCATTCATGTTGCTATATCTTGGTGTGTAGTTTTAAAATAATTACCCTGCTTGGGATTTGTTAAGCTTCTTGAGTCAGAAGATTGAGGTCTTTCATCAGTTTAAATATTGCCTTTGTTATAATCTGTCCTCTGCTTTTGAATCTTTAATTAAACATGTTAGATCTCTATCCTCTGTCACTTGATCTCAATATATGTCTGTATTTTTGTCTTTCTGTGTTGCCTTCTGGATAATTTCTTCAGAATGTTCTTACATTTCAGCACTTCTAGTCTTCTGTTCAATTTATATATCCACTATTATGGATTTTACATTCATTTTACTGTCCCTTTTACAAGCCCAGGAAACTGAGGCTCAGTAAGGTTGGGTAATATCCCTAAGATTACTCAGCTTGTGAGTAAAATAGTTAGGAGTCAAAACAAGCACTAACTGCAAACTCCAGGATCCTGACTAATGTGTTGTTTTCCAATGAGCAGTGATTTATGGTTTTTAGCACATTTTAGTTTGGATACTTAGGTATAAGCTCACATGTTATTTTTCAACCTATACCTTTAAAAATTTAAGATCTTAAATTTCTTTTTGATTTGCAGCATTTTCATTGTCTTAACCCGCTTTGTCAAATTCATTTCCCCTTTTTTTTTCTGGTCTCTTTCTACAAATATATGCTAAAGATTTTTCACCAAATTTTCCACAAATTCCCACAACGGATACTGCAACAGTGATGAAAACAAAGTCTTTGATGCTCTATAGACATGAGCAGGTATTTGTTTTATTTTTAGGTATGATTTTTAAAGGTTTTTTTATGTATAATTGCTTTTATTTTTAGGTGTGATAAAAAATGTCATAGGGAGTATCATATTTTTAGGTATGATTTTTAAAGCTTTTTATGTATAATTCCTTTTATTTTTAAGTGTGATAAAAAATGTCATAGGGAGTATCATTGCTCTAAGAGACTCTGGTAAGAAATTTTTCAAATGAGTGTTCTATACAGAAAATTTTAAAAGAGTACTATAGCAAAATTTTAAAGCTGAAGACACTCTGTATATGAGCAGGGTGATGGAATTCAGCCATTTCTCATTCCTATTTCTCACACATCTTTATGTTCCTGCATCTGCCTTCAGGGAAGTCACGTCTGGGAGTCTAGAAAATTTAATAGACATACCGGTCACCACTTAGCACTTACATTATCCAAGAGTTTGGTTTTGATTCCCACACACAGAAGAGAGTTTCTACACATTGTTATAGAAAATACAACTTTTAAGAAGCTGATGTTTGTGAGCTGCTTGTATACAGGAAGAAGAAACTAAACATTTCTTACGTTTGGGATGTCACAAAAGCCTTAAATCATGATTAAAAGAGGAATCAGTTAAAATGGTCTTCCATTATATGGGTGTAGCTGTGGTAAATCATTACTTTTACCTTCAAGAACAAAAACCTACATATGTTAAAAACCTGGAGAAAAGTAAGAGTTTTATTACCCATGAAAATCAGTATTTAGGAGAGATTCAGCTGTGTTTATATTCCTCATCACAGTATTTTGAAGTATTAACTTCAGCGTGAAACATAGGAAAATCTAATTTTACAGCATTTGCAATCATTTTTGCATTTTCTCACTTAAGGCAATATAACCTACAGAGTATAACACCTTGACATCACTGGGTCTTCCAAACAAGTTGCCATAAAACGTTAACCACAATTATTGAGTCTTAAAGAAATTATTTGCTCATGGGCACAAGTGATTTGAAAGTTGGGATCTACAACCACATTAATAAACAGAATTTGCTACTTTGTATCAATTTGGAAATATATTTCTTTTCTTTTTTTTTCTTACTCTGTCACCCAGGCTGGAGTGCAGCAGTGCGATCTCGGCTCAGTGCAACCTCCGCCTCTGGGTTCAAGCAATTCTCGTGCCTCAGACTCCTGAGTAGCTAGGATTATGTGCAACTGCCACCATGCCTGGCTAATTTTTTATATTTTTAGTATAGACGGGATTTCACCATGTTGGCCAGGCTGGTCTCAAACTCCTGACCTCAGGTGATCCACCCGCCTCGGCCTCCCAAAATGCTGATACTACAGGCATAAGCCACCATGCCTGGCTGGAAATAGATTATTTAATTTTGTAGAACACATATACTTCATGGGATAAGTGGAGGATATATTTATTAGCAGTGTAATAATTACCCTCTGATGGATTTTTTCAGTGTCTGGTTAACTTTAAATTTTAAATTTGAGGAAATAAACTGGGAGTGGTAATGGGACAGTAGGGTGCTAACCCGATTTAAAATGTCACTTTCAGTTTGTTCATGTATATTTATGTTGCAATATAAGTTTCATAATTAAGTAGTGAATCTAAGATTTAGTTAAAATTCTATTTACAGTTTTTGCAAATTCTACCTTGGAGAATTGTTGAGTGAATTGTTTGCTTCATTGAAGATGTAGAATAAATTATATTTTTTATAAAATATCACCAACTGTGCTTTTCCAAACAAAAAATAATTATGTATTTGGCTAGGTCTGCTCACTTTGTAATACCTCTTTTGGGGCTCTTCTGTCAGATCTGAGGACGCTTATAGTATCTAGAGCCTTTTCTAGAGAATATAACAAAAGCTTTTCTCCCTCTTCTATTCCCCACAAATTTTACATTTTGCTGCTAGCAGATCTTTCATAGTAATAACAAAGTAGTCTTCTTGAGTAGTTTATAATAGGTTTATTTCTATGTTTAATAAAACAAAACTTTATTTTTTAAAACATAAGAGGACTAAAAATTATTTTCATGAGAACTAAGTAAAAATATAATTGATATTTGTATTAGTTCATTCTCATGGTGTTATGAAGAAATACCTGAGACTTGGAAATTCATAAAGAAAAGATGTTTAACTGACTCACAGTTCTGCATGGTTGGGAAGGCCTTAGGAAATTTACAATCATGGCAGAAGGCAAAGCAAACACATCCCTCTTCACAAGGCAACAGGAGAGAAGTGCCAAGCAAATGGGGGAAAGCCCCTTTAAAACCATCAGATCTTGTGAGAACCCACTATCATAAGAACAGTGTGGGGATAACTGCTTCCATGATTTAATTACCTCCTACTGGATTCTTCCCCTGACATGTGGGGATTATGGGAACTACATATGTATGGGAACTACAACTCAAGATGAGATTTGGGTGGGGACACAGCCAAGTCACATCAGTATTTAAAATTGAAGTACTTCAGTTTTGGTCAGTGTAGACTAATGCAATAAATGAATGTAGAGGCCTTTTGCTCACTCTTGCCACTAAGAACTCATGATCTTTGAAGGGTCTTGACAACGAACATTTCAGGGATAATTTACCAAGATAGCAGAAATGTCTGTTGCTAAAAATAATTATGCAGGATAAAATGCAATCTATAATTTTATGAGAACCTGTGATTCTAGTTTACCTCCAATTACTGATATCCATATATATGTATGTATGTCTTTAAATCAGGTGTGTTTTGGACTCAGAAGTTATTAAAAATTAAGTCAAATGATGGGAGTGATGTTTTAAAGATTAGAATCATGTGGCTGAAATCTACTTCACATGAGTTATTAGACCATGATAAGAGGCACAGAGAAAATATAACAATTCAGTCTTCTTGCCTACTGATTCTGCATAATTTTAAAAATTAAATTTTGGTTTTTGTCCCAATGCAAATTTGTTCTAAAAATTTCAATCATTTGAAAGCATTTTGATACTTAGAAAAAAAATTTAAGACTTTTCTAAATAGAATATACAAGATGATCCAATCTGATTGGATAATAATGTGTCAGTGTTCTAAGTTAATAATAATCTAAGGCAATAAATAATTAACGTTTAAAACATACAGTGACATCATTTCTGAATTTCTACTTTCTACTTATCGAAATGCCAAATATAATTATACACAATTACTATTTAAAGGTGATGAAGGTTTTGATTTCACAAAGTTCATCACTCTTACCTTTTCACAGAGAATTCAATGTGATGATCTATTAAGGCCCTAGCAGGTCTCCAATTTAGCATATTTGACTATTTTCACGAGTCATGATCCATCTACAAGGACAGATGTTCCCAGTAGAGGTCAGCCTTGTGTTGATAATTATTATATCATAAAGGAAAAACTAGGGATTTTATGTTTAAGTCCAGTATATTTGATATAGTTAGTAAGCCATTAATTGTAGAAGAAAGAAACTTAAAGATTAGTCATCTTTATTGTAACAAAAATTACTGTAGGTAATATTTCAGCTCCTTTATTATGATATGTTTTTCTCGAAACCCCAGAAAACTTTACTGCTTGCTAATTACTCCCTAAAAGGGACTTATCACTGGTAGAAATGAACAATTATCTAAATGTAGCAACAGAAAATTCAGGATAAATGTCAGATTACTGGATTTTAAAGTGAAGATATTTCTTGCAAATAAGTTTGACAAAAGAAACACAGAGGTAGGATAATTTTATGCATCAGCCCCTCACCTTAGCTATCTTCTCTGCAATATGGGAATAACTGTGCCTGTTCTCTTTCCTTCAGATAAATCTTGTTTTATTCCTCAGACTAATGTTTTGGTCTCTAAACCAAGAATTTTGTAATAAATGCAGAGATGGCAATCTGGGATAAAGCATGTTTACAAGTAATGCCTTAGGAGTTTTTGATGCCAAAATACAATAAACAATCAAACTGGCATAGCCCAGCAAACATCTTAGAGGTTACTGAGATGATAAATGACTTTACTGGAGGTAGATGGTGTGATGTAAAGAGCAGTATGTTAACAGCAGTGGTTCTGCCATGGGATAGCTTGAGGAGGCTTTAATCTCCCACACCTTAAATAAACATAATTAAACAAACAGTGTGTTTGCTATGCAAATACAATCTGAAGCAAAACTCCTAGTTCCTTCTTTCCAACTAAATTATTACCCAACAGTCCTTCCCAGTAGAATTTGTAGCACCAATATTAGTTAGAAATCAGAATATTTGGATTTTTCACTTGTGGCAGGCACTGCCAGTTGAACAGTTGGGCAAGTGACATTGATCAAGTCACAACCTCTCTGAGATTTGTTTTTTTCTCAGTAAAGTGAATGGACTGAATTTTGGAAGGAACAGACTCCAGTGTTTTCCAGGACAGGAAGATATTGGAAGTCGCTGAAAATGGAGGGGTCAGTGGAGAAATGGAGTGTGTGGACCTTACAGTAAGGTATCTGATAGAGACAAAATGTTGAATGCTCTATGTTGGCCAAACTTAACGCTATATGCAGAAGTGGGCAGACATACAGATGTGAAAACCGGCTCAGAGAGGTTCCTAGTTACAAATGCAAAACTTCAACTCTGGTCTCCGCTCTGATGATCTGGAGTTCTTTCCACTTCACCACACTGTCTTGTCGGTGACAGGTGTGCATGGGCTTGATCCAAGCAAATCTCCGAAAGAGAAGGCTTATATTTGGTTCTCTTTATCCTCCATTTATGCCCCTTCTTTATATTTTGGGTCCCTTTCTCTTTACCTCTTCAGTTGTGCCCAGGTGTTTCCTGAGCATGAGCTTTGTAGGTGACACCTTTCAGGAGCTAAAACAGCCCAGTCCCCACCTCTCTTTTCAGGCTCCCCACTGTGATGTTGACATTTGCCCTCAACAGAGCTTATACCAGGCTGCATTAATGTTTCTTCATGAAGACTAGTTAGCTAAGCAAGTACTTAGAGCCCTTTCACTCATTCGTTTGTTGTAGAGCCTTAATACTCCAGGTGCTAAGGCAATAAGAGGGAGAAAGATGACTTTAACTCTAAAGGAGCCTAAGCCCAGTGAGGAAAGCAAATATGTCTATGTCTACATGTAATTCTAGACGATGAAATCAGACCCAATAGAGTGCAGGTGACACAGAGGAGAGATAATTTTTCCAGGGCAGTGGAGGGATATGCAAGGAGCTATCTTTGCATTTTTAATATTTGTTTATAGCTCATTGAGGAACTAATATTCAAGCTGAGCCATGAAGACTGTGTTCACTCATGAGGAAGGCAAGGCAGAGGCATTTTCTCAGAGGAAACAGCATGAAACAAGGGTCTGGTTTTATGCTAGAAATGACTTACCATTCTATGTGGTCCAGGTAATGCTAATACTTCAATATAAAGTCTGACATGGCTCTCTGTAAAGGACTGAGTAATAAGGGGATTTCATGAACCGTGGCCAGGCAGGCAGGGGACTTATTTTTAGGTGAGGAGTTTTTGGCATCTCTCAAATAACATCTCCGAGATGGCTTTCTCTTCTGCGTATTCCAGCTCAGTTGATCCAGATCCCAGTGCTCTTTGGAATTAATGTTTGGATTTTTACTAGGTTTCTGCTACACCATGGTTTCTCTTTCCACATTTTTATAGGGCATTCCTTCATTAGTCTGTACCGACGAATTTACAGTGGTTTCAGTAATTATTGGTGTTGATGAACCTTCCTTGTGCTTTACGTAAAAGAGTGATCCTTTTATTGCCAGTTTCCATTTTTCCATCAATAGCCTGATATTCCATGCCTCTGGGTCTATGCTGTTCCATTTCATGACACTTAATGAATGTTAGAAGTGGCTCTGCAAATGCATTGCCTTAATCTTGTTGCCTGTAGTGCGATGCTTTTAATATTTTCTCCACATGGGAACTCAGTGTTTTCCTTTAGCTTTTCTTTAATTTCAATGTGGTTAATCTCACTACTGCAGGGAGCCTGGATATTTATAGATTTTTCCCTTTCACTCTATCTTCAGTAATTTGCTTTTTGTATTCAGTGACCACATCCATCACAATAAATGGTCCTTTTCCCATTTGTATTGACTTACATTTATATACACCAGACTCCCTTTTTACAGTATTATTAATGTTCATGACAATTTTCAGTGGCTTGAGGAGCTGGGCATTAGAGCTGGTACAGAGCTTCAAGTTTTCCTGTTAGATCAAATGACTCATGTCATGATGCCTGTTTTCAAGTTTTATCATTAAGTCAAGACTAAGGTTATATTGATTTTTTTCTTTAATCGACTCATTATAAAATGAGAGTATTAAATAAGCATCTCTAAATTATTCCCCATTTCATTAAATTGTTCTTGATTTGATAGCCCCTTTGTGCACTGAAAGATGTAAAATATTCTCATTACATTGTTATTTTCATAGTCAGTTCAATGTTATAAACTTATATAGCTCCTAGTTGAAATAAGTAGGGAACTGAGTTATAAGCAGTTCATATTGGTCATTCTTAGATGCTATTGTTTTCTGATAGCTCAATTTATTTTAGCAGTCTACAATTATGTAGTTTAAATTTTTTTCTTTTAATACTTCATTTATATTCTTTTAATGTGTTATTTTTTTTCTATCGCTATGCATCCCATTGGTTTGCAGATTGTAGGGAATATTGGCAGGATTTGTGTTTCTGTTTTTTAGGCAAAAGCAAACTGGGTCTGGAGATCATCAAACATTTTCTAGCTTGTGGAAGGCCTCTCAGAAAATATCTTTCAGAATTAGCTCTGTGTGCCCAGACCCCTGGAACCGATCATTCTGCTGCAAGAGAGGCCTGTGCTTTCCTGTTACCACCTGTTTCCTGCCCATCAGACTCTTTGGATATTAGTGGTACTTCCATAATTCCAGTCATATGTGCTTTTTTGTTTCTTATCTATACCAGTTGAATGTTGTGACATTTTGGGAGCACTTAAATATTTGCTTCAAAACCTCACATCTTCATGATATTTTTCTATAGTAACTTGTGGTTGTTAGAAATGCTGACAATAAATGGTGCTGGATAACTGGCTAGCCATATGCAGAAGATTGAAACTGGACCCCTTCCTTTCACCATGTAGAAAAACCAACTCAAGATGGAGTAAAGGCTTACATTGAAAGCCAAAAACTATAAAAATCATAGAAGAAAAACCAGGAAATACCATTATGGACATCAGACCTGGCAAAGATTTCATGATGAAGATTCTAAAAGCAATTGCACCAAAACCACAAATTGACAAGAGGGATCTAATTAAACAAGGACTTCTGCACAGCAAAAGAAACTCTTAACAGAATAAACAGACAAGCTGCAGAATGGGAGAAAATATTTGTAACTATGCATCTGACAAAGGTCAAATATCCAGAATCTATAAGTAACTTAAACAAATCAACAAGTAAAAACAACCCTATTAAAAGTAGGCAAAGGGCATGAACAGACACTTCAAAAGACAATATACGCATGGCCAATAAGCATATAAAAAATGCTCCACATCACTATCATTAGAGAAATTTAGATCAAAACCACAATGAGATATCATCTCACACTAGTCAGAATGGCTATTCTTAAATAAAAGTCAAAAAATATGCTGATGAGATTGCAGAGAAAAAGGGAATGCTTATACAACTGCTGGTGGCGAGGTAAATTAGTTCAGCCACTGCGGAAAGCAGTTTGGCTATTTCTCAAAGAACTTAAACTACCATTCAATCCAGCAATCCCATTACTGGGTATATACCCAAAGGAATATAAATTGCTCTACCGTATAGACACATGCGTGCATATATTCATTGCAGTACTATTCACAGTAGCAAAGACATGGATTCAACCTGGTTGCCCATCAGTGGTGGACTGGATAAAGAAAATGTGGTTCATATACACCATGAAATACTATGCAGCCATAAGAAAGAATGAGAGATCATATCCTTTGCAGGAACATGGATGGAGCTGGAGCGGGGAACAATAGACACTGAGACCCAGTTGAGGTGGAGGGTGGGAGGAGGGTGAGGATTGAAAAGCTACCTATAGGGTCCTATGCTCATTACCTGGGTAATGAAGTAATCTGTACACCAAACTCCTATGACATGCAATCTACCCATAAAACAAACCTGCAGATGTACCCGCTGAGCCTAAAATAAAAGTTGGAAAGCAAAAAAAAAACAAAAAACAAAAAACTGCTAAAAATATTTTTTCATTATCTTAGAAGCTCTTACTGCATTTTTTTAAAAAATTTTTGTGGCTTTTCTTTGTGAGGGATATCTCCAATATAATTTAAAATAATCAGTTAATTTTTGTGTTCTGGATTCAATCATCTTTACTACCATGTTCAATTACTTCTAAGACATATTTTTTTCTCTATATTTTAGCATCTCTGAAACTAGAATGCATTTTTTGATTAAGGATGTATCACAGTTTAATTGGCAACATTTCTTTAGTGGTAGAAAGATTAACAAAGTCCTAGATTTTATAAAATGTGGCATTTTATTTTTATTTTCTAAGGACAGGTAATGGAAGGTGGTTCATGATGTCTGTGATTTCATTCTTTTATGCTTTGAGTAACCATTCCTGAGTATTCTTTGAGCTTGCTTCTTTTCTGTCCCAATCTTTTCTATGCAAGTATATCTTTTATCTTGTTCGTTTATTTATTCATTCTCCACAATTAGGAAGATTATTTAACAGAAGGTAAAATGATCTGAAATTTGTTTACTCTCCTCTCCTAAATTTCTATGCATATGACTTTATACATGGTCAGGCCAAGGCATTTTTCTGTAGCAGGGGATGGAGGAATGAGAAATGATGGGAACAGTGGTGGGATTAGGACTTTTATAACAAGAATGCAAAGAAGAACCAGTGTTCAGCTTTTAATTACCATAGGATGTTTTTAATAGTGCTGGCAATGAGGAAAGCTTGACTTGGTTGGGAGAAAGAAGGATTTTCTAAATTTCTTTAAAGTTCAGATATGCAGTAAACAAAAAATTTCTAGAATTTCTTCCAGCGTCTCAAGGTTTTGGTTTCTCTAGAAAGAGTAATTTGGATGAGAGCAAGTGGATGCCCTCTTCTCTTTGTCTCATGGAATAAGGGTCCCTGATTTTTCCTTAAGGTCTTTGCTTCCCTTCTTAGGGCTGTGCCTCAAATGGGGTTAATGTAGAAACATCAGGAAAGGCATGGAGAAATCTGAGAACATTTGAGCTAGTGGTCTGCTCCTCTGTCAAAGCATGAGGGAGGCCACAGACATTAGTTGGCTCCACTTCAGCCTTCACCTCTGGGACATGATCAATACTGAGAGAGCAATGACACGAAGGTAACCTTGGAGAGAGCAGAAGGATTGGGACTGAGGCAAGGCTCCTGGCTCCCCAGGGCCTGCGCTTAGTGTGCAGCGGATTGTGTGGCTTTCCATGCCCTGAGGTTTTCTATTGCCTCAGGGGCTTCTGAGGCCAGTGGATCAGAAAAGGCTATATCAGAGTGAGGAGACTGTAATACAAGGCAGCCTTTAAAACAGAGATCAGAATCAGTTTCTAGTAGTGGTTGTCAGCATTTTCCATCCCAAACCAAGTGTGAACAGTTTTACTCATTGTAACTGGTTCAAAGAGCTGAGCAACCTACCTACCTGCAGTAGAATATAATGGAGATTCAGAAAACATCTCTTGAATCTGAGGTCTGCCTCTCTCTGTCTTTCTCTCTCTCTCTCTCTCTCTCTCTCTCTCCCTCTCTCTATCTCTCTCTCTTTCCAAAGCGAATAGACACCTTCACATACCTAGATATCATCTTTGGGAAGAGGTTAGGGATAGAACTCTGAAACGCAAGAGTATCTGTTTGGGTCCAATCAGGAGATAAAAAAACATAAAGTAATTTGAACAGGGGAAGTTTAATATAAAGATCATTATTAATATAAATATAATTATTAAATAATGATAAAAGAGTAGTTATAAGATGTAAGAAAACACTTTATTGTACCTTACGATTTAATGAGAGTACTCAGGAAAGACAAACTTGAAAGGAGAGCCCTCTTCTTGAGGCTGGAGTTCAGACCTCGCTGGAGAACATGAGATGCAGATCTCTGGATGTTAGAGGAGTTTCCCTGGTTTGCCCATGCCAGAGATGATCTGTAGTCACTGGGCAAGCAGAAGCAAACTTTTGGAGAGCAGGTGGGGCACAGGTGAGCTGCAGCTGGTGGCTGGGTGGGTAGGCATGTAGAGAGAATGGGGATGCTGGTGGCAACCCTCTGGGGAGTGACAGTTTGCAACTACCTATGGCTGTGTAAGAGGAGTGTGCTGAGGGTTTAGGGGTACCAGTGTAGGCAAGAGGCCTAGTGTGTGCAGTATCCAGATTGTGAGGGTGTGAGAGGTGATCAGGAGTCCTGGCTTAGGCTATAAAGTGGCCAAGGGACTGCACTTTCTAGATCAATGGCTGAGGTAGAACACCACTGGAGTACTCACACCCACACCACTGACCCACTGTGCAGCAGCCAGAAGCAGCAGGAGAGTCATTTTTTCCTGCAGTGCCCCTCCAGCACGTTTAATGGTGAGAGTTTAGTATCATACACACTACAAAGGAGAAATGCTTAAAGGAATTCTTTCATTATCACAGAGCACGTATTGAATGGTGAATTTGAAGCTTAGAGGTGATAAGTTGATAACTGGCACAATCAATCTTTATTCAGAAGAGACTAGATCATCCAAAAGAGATTCTAACAGCTGGCACTCTTTTAATGGACCTCCAATGAACAGAGTTGTTGGATTAACCATTGCATTCTGTATCCTCCATAAAACTGTATACAGATACATGTTCATGGTGTGGTGTTGACTCATAGCCAGGTGGCTATGCTCTGGTATACCATTGCACCTATGCTTCCATACCATTTGGGAGCTGTGCTTATTCTCCACATATATATATATACTAGTTGTATTGAGTATCTATTTATTCCAAGCCTATTTATAGTAGTCATATAGTTTTCTATTTCCTAACACATTTCTATTTCTATTTTACAACAGATAATCTGAAAACTTGGTGACTTAAAACAACAATAACATAACAACAGCGGACATTCAGTCTGCCATAGTTTCTGCAGGTCTTGAATTCTGGTTTGTATAATCTGGGTAGTTCTGACTTGGGAGTTTCTCAGAGGTTGCAGTCAAGTTACTGGCTGTGCCTACAGTCATCTAAAGACTTGACTGCGGTTGTAGGAAGGAGTTCCAAAATGGCTCATTCATGTGGTTGACAAGCTATGAGGACTATTGCCAGAAGCCATCAGTTTGTTGCCATGGAGACAGCTCCACTGAGTGCCCTCATGACATGACAATTGGCTTACTCCAAGTTGGGTGATCTTAAAGATTGTGAGTCAGAAGCCACAATGCCTTTTATAACAGTCTCAGAAGTCACAAAGCGTCATTTCTGAAATATCCTGTTGGTTACACAGCTCAACTCTATTTAATGTAGAAGAGGACCAGACAAAAATGTTGATACCAGGAGGAGCCATTGGAGTCTGTCTTGGCTACTGGCTACCACACTAATTATACCTGTTACTGTAATCACAAAATTGAATTAAATACCATAAAAACAGTTGAAATATGAATATAACAGTATTTTTTATGAAAACCAAACCAAGATAATGCTTTCAAAAAACTTCTTAAAGTGTAAAAAAATCTATTACATAAAATGAGGCTAAGACAACTAAGAAATTAAAGACATTTTGTAAAAATCTGGATGGATTCTACTCCCAAGTAACTTTGAAAGTGACAAAAACTTTTTATTACACTTAAAAAAAATTAATTGGTGGTGCAAAAAGTTTTGGAGTAACAGATGGCTTGAATGCTAGAGGGAAAAAAAAACAACCCAGCATGATACCCATGTACTAAGCACCATTTGGGAGAAATTATCTTGCCGTTCTAAAGAGTAATGAAGTTAATGTCACTTCTTGAGAGATAACATTGGATTGAAGAACAAACCTACAACACCATATCATAACATATTATCTACAAATGAGAACACATGGACATAGCGAGGGGAGCAACACACACCACAGCATGTTGTGGGGTGGGAGGTGAGTGGAGGGAACTTAGAGGATGGGTCAATAGGTGCAGCAAACCACCATGGCACATGTATACTTATGTAACCTGCACATTTGGCACATGTATCCCATTTTTTATGAGAAGAAATCAAACAAACAAACAAAAAACTCTTTTCTCCATAAAAACCCAGTCTTGGGGAGTTCTTCATAGCAATGTGAGAAAAGACTAATATCAAAGGTCATTGTTCACAGTGCAGTACTGTGAAATGCATTAAGGAAAAGATTTCCAAAACCTGGAAACAGCCATATTGGAGAAATGTGCAACAGATCCATCATTGATTATTTAATTACTTAAGGCTATTAAATTTCATTTAACTCTATTGATTGGGATATTTACAACTCTACACATAGATGGTGACTTATGGAAAACTGACAGTTGTTTTCCAGCAGAAATTATTTCTGGTAGAAAAGAACACTCCAGGGGATATAGTTAATGCAGGACATTAACTAGTTTTATATCTCTTTTAGCATTCTTTATTCAGTCGTCTTTTTTTCAATAACTATAAATACTTCTGCTTCTCATCTTTTTTATTTTATTGGTTCCCATAATAATGAGTTAAATAAATCTTTCCATGCTTACTTTATTTTTTATGAGTGTCAGGTTTTAAAAATTGTACTTTGACAAATGAAAGTCCTAAGTGAACATGTACTAAAGCTTGAACAAAAGGATGGCCTGGGGCTGATAATACTATAGAACACGAGTTGGCAGACTATGGTCCTATGGGTCAAATGCACTTGTAAGAATGTTTTATTGGAACATAGACACACTCACTGATTATGCCTTGTCTATGGTTTTTGTTCTACTATAGCAGAATTGAATAGTTGCAACTATGATCATATGGCCCCTAGGGCCTAAAATTTTTATTATCTGGCCTTTTACAGGAAAATTTTGACAACTTCTGCTATAGGAAATCATGAATTTTAAGACCAATCATGAACATAGTTGTTAATCATTCTCAGAAAATTGACAGCACTAATGATTTATATAACACAATAGAATATTTAATTTGATTTACTAGAAGATTATGAATAATACAGAATAACATATACTCTGAATTAAACGTAGTGATCTCAATTTGGAAAACAGAAAAAAATGAAGAGATATAATCAAATCTAGAATCAAAAGTAGCCGATAACTACCTACATATTACCATATATTAAACATCAGACTAAATCAACCATCAAGAATATAATTTAAAAGGTGGAAGGGCTATGCTGTGAAAAAATCTGTCATCTTAACAACTTAAAATAACTCATTAAGTGTATGTACATGTAGTTTAAATAAAAATAATTATAGTATATGTCATATATTTTATTATTTCTCACTTTGACTTTTTAATTAAATATTGGTCTTGATTTCATCAGATAAGAAGGCATCTGATATATTAAGTTTTGTTAATTGAAAAATCTCAGCTTTTTTTTATTGCCCCGCAGGGCAGAGGCTTGCTTGGAAGCTTGGATTAGCAACCATAACCAGCTTTTTTTTTTTGGCCTTTCTATCTCTTTACCCTTCTGCCAACTTAATGTAGGGTGAATGAATTTGCCACCTCAAAGCTATCTACAATGCTTCAGGAAAAATAACCACAATATGGGTTTGTACATAACTTGGGTAAGAGTTCTTCTCCTGTCCCTTCTTCCTTTGGCTAATGCCTCTTAAATTACAGTTGTGTTGGTTGAATAGCTCTATGAATATATGAAAAGCCACTGAATTATGCACTTAATTAGCTGAGTTGCCTGGTATGTGAAATATATCTTAATAAAGCTGACACCAAAAAAATAATCACAGAAGAAAAATATTCATACCCTGTTAATGGGTATAGAACGAAAAAGAAAAATCTATGTTCAGTGCCTTAAAAACTTACAAATGAACAGATATATGGGTATTAAAATCAAAAGTGCACAGCAATCTAAAAGAGCTGTCACCCAGGCTGTAGTGCAGTGGCACGATCATAGCTCACTGTAGCCTTTGCCTAAGGAGCTCAGGGGATCCTCCCACTTCAGCCTTCTGAGTAGCTGGGAATACAGGCACACACCACCATGCCTGTCTAATTTTTTTTTTTTTTTTGTAGAGATGGGGTTTTGTCATGTTGCCCAGGCTGGCCTCGCAGTCCTTGACTCAAGCAATCTGCCCACCTCAGCCTCTCAAAATGCCGGGATTAGAGGCATGAGCCACCATGTCTTGCCTAGAGTTGTATTTTCTAGGTTTAATGTAATTAAATTATGGATCTGTAAGCCCAAATAATTATTAAAAGTTATAATTTTTCTTATTAATTATAAAGTATTCTAGGGACTCTCTGTAAAGTCCTGTTATGTCTGGGCTCATGTATGAGGCGCCCAAGGCAGGCAGTAATGGGGGATTGCTTTTTTTTTTTTCTTTTAAGAAAAAGAGAGAAAAGGAGAAGGAGCAAAAGAAAGAAAGAAAGAAAGAATGAAAGAGAGAAAAAAAGAGGAAGAGAAAGAGGGAGAGAGAACGGGATTTTTGTTTTATTGCCCAGGCTAGAATGCAGTCTAAAAATGGATATTAAAAACCTCTTTTATGCCAATAATTGTGCTTAACAACGGAGACAGGAAGGAATACGGGATGAAAATAACAAGCTGCCAACCAATATTTTATTTAAACCTGTGAAATGCTATGCAATTGCTGAGGAGTGATTTACTTTCAATTATGTGGTCACTTTTAAAATAGGTGTAATGTGATACTGAGAAAAATGTATGTTTTGTGGATTTGGAGAGGAGAGTTCTGTAAATATTTGTTAAGTTTACTTGTTCTAGGTCTGAGTTCAAGTCCTGGATATCCTTGT
>CAUYQU010087698.1:0-31299 GCA_963574635.1 Cheracebus regulus | reverse complement strand
CCTGGAACAACTAGACTTAACAAATATTTACAGAACTCTCCTCCCCAAATCCACAAAACATACATTTTTCTCAGTATCACATTATACCTATTTTAAAAGTGACCACATAATTGGAAGTAAATCACTCCTCAGCAATTGCATTGCATTTCACAGGTTTAAATAAAATATTGGTTGGCTGCTTATTTGTTATTTTCATCCCTTATTCCTTCCTGTCTCCACTGTTAAGCACAATTATTGGCATAAAAGAGGTTTTTAATACCCATTTTTACATTGCATTCTAGCCTGGGCAATAAAACAAGAATCCCATTCTCTCTCCCTCTTTCTCTCCCTCTTTCTTTCTCTCTTTCATTCTTTTTCTTTCTTTCTTTTTCTTTCTTTCTTTCTCCTTTTCTCTCTTTTTCAAAAAATAAAATTAAAAAAAATTGACACAAGAACAAAAAATCAAACACCCCATGTTCTCACTCATAGGTGAGTGTTGAACAATGAGAACACAGGGTCACAGGGAAGGGAGCATCACACACAGGGGTCTGTTGGGGGGTGCTAGGGAAGGGACAGAGGGAAGTGGTGAGGTTGGGAAGGGATAACATGGGGAGAAATGCCAGATATAGGTGATGGGTGGATGGAGGCAGTAAACCACCTTGACATGTATCTACCTATGCAACAACCTGCATGAGCTGCACATGTACCCCAGAACCTGAAGTACTATATATATATTAAGCATGGTTAAGTAAAGTGGAAATAAAATGTACATTCTCACTTCCTCCTTTTAATAAAATGAAGAGGAAGACAGAGCATCAGTGCCTAAACAAAAATTGGTGAAACCTTTATCATTATTCACAGATGAGGAATCAGAATTTTGTGCAAGGGGCACCTAGCTCTCCCCTCCAGCTTTTTTTCCTCCTTAGAGAGGGAAGAGTGGTCCTAGGTACTACTTAGGGGGATCACAGTCTATCTGGGACCTTTAAAAGTTTTCATCTCTGAATATAATTTAAATGTTATTGGGGGAGAAAGGGTGTAGACAGTTGTCATGTTTCAGAACCTCTCAACTGACAGGCCATATGAGTATTGTGTAGAAAGTGAAGCCAGAGTTCAGGCATCAGAAGAATCTCTGTCATCTACTAGCTAAATTATTTAAGGCAAGCTATTTATTCTCTGTATAGGTCAATTTGCTCTCCATAAAATGGGAATAAAAATAACTATTTCAGACCAGGCCTGGTGGCTCAAACCTGCAATCCCAGCACTTTGGGAGGCCGAGGCAGGCAGATTACCTAAGGTCAGGAGTTCAAGATCAGCCTGGCCAACATGGTGAAACCTCATCTCTACTAAAAATACAAAAATTAGCCAGGCTTGGTGGCACACGTCTGTAATGGTGGCACATGCCTAAAGATACAAACATCATCTCTACTAAAAATCCAAAAATTAGCCGGACTTGGTGGCGCACACAGCTACTTGGGAGGCTGAGGCAGGAGAATTCCTTGAGCTTGGGAGACAGAGGTTGCAGTGAGCCGAGATCACACCTCAGACGGAGGTTGCAGTGAGCTGAGATCACACCTCTGCACTCCAGCCTGGTCAACAGAGCAAGACTCTGTCTCCACAAGAAATTTAAAAAAAGAAAGAACAAAAAAAAAGAACTACCTCAAATGTGAGAATCAAATCAAATGGAATTACAAAAGATTCACAAAAAAATTAATTGTATTTAACAAGTATATTTAACTTGGTGTTAGGATCATATTAATTTGCTTGATACTTTACCCACCCAGCATGTATACCATGCAAACACATACATATACACATATACATACACATACACATACAAAACAAATACAGCAATTATTTGCAGCCAAGAAACAAGCGAGATGTTGGAAACAGGTTTATTCACAACCTGTTTGTGAAGGCAGAGATGGTGTTGCCCAAGAATAGCTTACCTGCCTGTATAGCTGTTCTGTGACCAGTAAGTCTACTCTTTAGGAATAGAAGACCTTTTAGAAGTTAACAGGACTCCTTCAAATCCCACCCTTCTTCCTTATTTTCCCTTCTCTTCCCCTCACTCCCTTGTCATTAAAGTAGCTGTAAGGAATAATGCCTTAAAATGTGTCAACTAATAATTTACCAGTGATTAATTTTGTGATCATGGCAAAATGGTAGAAAATATTTGGGGATGGGACATAACATATTTTCTGTGCTCCTGAATAAACAAACAAATAAATGAAGTAGGTGCCTTAGATGGGCTTGCCATGCTAGGCAAAGAGGGAAGACAAAGAAAACTTAGTAAAGCCAAAGACTTGAGATCTGAACTGTCTGACCAACAGGTATCGCTTACAGATAACAAAAGCTGCTCTTTATTGCCTGCTGGTCCTGTTCCAAGCACTGTGTAAAGCGTATTTATAACAATGGTTTCTTTAATTCCTGTATCCACATTTAAGAAGACACTATTGTCCCCATTTAACAGAGGTGGAAATCAGAACTAAGGCAGTTTAAGCAACATGTTCAGCCTTCCACAGAATGTCAGAACTGAGATTTAAATCCAGTTTTAGTACAGGTTCAAAGCCTGTATTCTTAAACAATTCTGTTTACTACCTCCTTCCAAAGGAACTGAATACACCTCTAGTCTCATAATTTAGGATATTTAGGCAATTTCTTCCATCACAGAGACTGAAACTAGTGAAGAACAGAGTTTATTGGAAAGAGAAAAAGAACCCACACATCTGTTTTGAGAAAAATGATCATAAGAGAAAAGAGAAAGAGGAACAAGCAGGGTAGAGCAACAAGGGAAAAGTGGGAGAGATGAGGAAGAATTAGTCAGAGAGAGGTGGAAGAGAGATAAAGAGGGAGAGAACATTTTCCTCTCAGGAGAGTGGAAGTGCTAACAGCAAGCTGGGAAGCGGGGAAGTGATAATGGAGGAACATGATAAGAGGGAGTGGGGTGGTGACGACGACAGTAAAGGGATCCCAAGTTAACATGGTTCCAACCAGGAGTTGTGCTAACGAGCTCTGTTGAGACTTCTACCAAACAGCTGTTAAGAGAGCTTCAACAGCCTCAGAATTGCCCTGCAACCCTGAGGGGCTCCCAGCTCCAATTCTTGAAGCACAAGGTTTGAGGATCCATTCAGTTATATCTTTTTCATTTTATTATCTAAATCAGCCAGCTGGGGGAAGATTAGTTCATGAAGGAATATATACTTGCACTTTGAGACTTGGAATTAGGATATGTCTGTTTCCAATTATATTGAATATGAAAAGAAAAAAGAAAAGATATGTTTTACTGAGTAGCTTTTCCTAAATGGTTAGAAATATATTTAACAGTATAGTATGTTATTATTGCTGAATCATTAATCTGCAATTTCATCTTGATACTTTGCATAGAATCCCATGACTGTGGATATTATTTTCAAATACTACTGTACATAGGAAACAATATATGAGCTTTGGATTTGACACCAAGAGAGTGACATAAACAGGATGAATATGACATAAAAAGTCTTCATCAAGACTTTGGCTTCAATTTTATTGAAAATCATTCCTAATGCATACTGTCAACAAATACCAGATGCTCTTTTAAGAACAGTAATAACAAATGTATCTGAGTTCCTTCTTAGAATATGGCTGGCTATCCAAAGCCCAATCTTTAGTGAGAAAATAAAAAAATTATGTAGGATTTTAAAGTTAGAAATCCTCCCACCCCCTGCCACATATACATGGCACCATTATAAGTGAGGCAGCAGAAATGACAATCTCTTACCCACAAATTTGATACTATGGTTGTTCATGTAGGATATTCTTTTGTTCACTGAAACAGAAGTTAGATTTTGATTTAGGATATTATTTCAGAAAACATATACCTCATGTGGAAATAGAAATATTTAAGTTACATTCAATCAGTCCTGAAAATATTTCACAAAATGGGCTCTAGAAGATACATGGTTCATCTGTTCTCTCTTTAAATATTTAAATATTGTGGGATGTGTGTTTGTGTGGTGTGTGTGTGTGCCCTTTATGTGACCACTTGTGAATCAACATTAAGTAAATTTCAAAATCCCTAGGAAAGTTTTCCTGAAATATTCCCACATTTCCTGAATACTAGGGATCATGCTAACAAGAGATACTGATTGCCCTTCATGAATCTGACAAAGCAGCACAGTACCCAGGAACAAGGGTGTTGGCATCAGAAATCCAAGTGCCACCATTTACTAGCTATAGAAGATGGGCAACCTCTCAAGCCTTGATTTCAGTATCTGTAAGATACAATGAAAATTATAAATCACCTCATGTGTTATCACAAGTTTAAATAAAATAACGCATAGCAACAGCCATACAACGTGCTTTTACTGGGTGCCTCTTAACACATTTTTGCTTTTAAAAATTATTACCATTATTAGAAATAGTAGTAAAAATAAAAATCTTGCTGGAAGTGTTAGCACACTAACTCAAATATAAACCAAAGTTTAATGACAATCAAATATTTAGGCACTGCAGGAGAGCAGAAGAAAGTAAAAATATTGGCCTCTGAAACAGCCATGAAAAAAAAAAATGCTGGTGTAATTGAAGATCCACTCCACATAGGTGTAGTTACCTGTCATTATGTACATTTTCTTAATGACCAAAGAACAGTCTTTTCCTCCCAGGCCCTAGCTCTGCAATTCCAAGACACATCAACGAAGCCTATTATACCATATAGTTTCATTTGAAAGCGAAAAGAATAAAATATGCATGATCTATGGACCTATGTTTGACTTTCAATCAAACCAAATAAACCATCACCAGAGAATGTGGACAGATTACCTCTCTGAAGCTCGTCTTCTTCATCTATAAAATGGAGACAAGGTAATCATCTCACAGACCTCTCAGGAACTGAGTAATCAAGTGCCTAACATCATTCCTTCCTTTACAGTAAAAACTCAAAAAAGGTTAGTTACCTTCCTCATCCCTTCCTTTACAGGCATGAGGAGATAACTATAAGACAATGTCTACACTCTGATAAATGTTTCCCTTTCTTTTTTTTTATTATTATGTTTTAAGTTCTGGGGTACATGTGCAGATTGTGTAGGATTGTTATATATGTAAACATATGCCATGGTGGTTTGCTGCATCCATCTCCCCGTATCTTTTAACCCGATAATACAATAAATGCATATGTAAAAGTTATCATTTTATGCCAGTTGTAAATCATTTATTCATTCCTTACAACAACCGATCATAGTCAGTTTATGAATCACACAACAGGTAAGGAGCGGAATTAGAATATCTGCAGAGGTTGTTCAATTGGGATCTCATATGCTCCCACTGCACTATGCATGTTATTAAGGATTTAAGTCATGTCAGAGATTCAAGTGTTCAATAAATGCAAATAATTGCTTATAGAGTTTTACCTCCCTAAACTGTTATTAATCACTTCCTAACTAAGTGATAGATTCCCCTTCATCCCTGGTATGCTTTTGCTTTCAGTAGAGTGCTCTCAAGAGTTGAAATATACTCTTGCCTCTTCTTGTCCACAACTTCAGGCAAGCCACCTACAGCTTGAGTTACAGAAATCATTAGAGTACCTTCTCCTACATTTTTCTTTAACTGAATATCACTAATAGCTGAATTTCTTCAACAGTGAGGGAAGTCCCCAATTGCCTTTTTCATCACCTCATTTGCTAGATCTTTTCTCTATCAGACACACAAAACATGGAGAGGCAGTCTATTTGCACCCAATCAATGTAAATTTTTATGCAAGCCCTTTGATGTCAGTTAATCAGGAAGGCTGGCAACTAAATAACTCATTACTTAATTAACTTTCTCTTTCTTCATTTAAGCATGCTCAATTACTTGAATCACTCTTTGTCCAAGTAATAAATTTTCATTATCTGTATTCTTCTGACACCATTCCTTATTCCTAAAGTGGCCATGCTCTTTAGGAAGTATTTTTTTTTTCAAAAAATAACACTTTCTCGAAAAGTTTTTAAATCTAGTTACTGTGTGGTTTCTTGATAAGTGACATTAAAATTTTACCTAGAGTCAGTCATGTCTCTTGTAACTATTATGGCATTCCTTTTTTATAGGAGAAAGGGTAGAGGTCTGTATTCTCATCTCATGAAGTACTGGTGATTAACAGGGCAATTCAATGCATGGAGCAATAAAAAGTTTAAGGAAAAAATGTAATGTTGAATTAGAGGAAAGGCAGCAGGGTAACATGATAGCAAAATTTGCTTCATAGTGTAATTAACTACAGGTATAATTAGAAATATAGAGACTATAATTTTCTTAATTTCTTAATTATTAACATCAATAGTGTGAGAATTACTTAGAGAACATTAATATCCTGGAAGAGGAGAAAATGGCTTATTTGGCAGATACTATTTCTACTGATCAAAGTCTCTTTC
Source organism: Cheracebus regulus (assembly GCA_963574635.1). Taxonomy (NCBI): domain Eukaryota; kingdom Metazoa; phylum Chordata; class Mammalia; order Primates; family Pitheciidae; genus Cheracebus; species Cheracebus regulus. The sequence continues at coordinate 24,937 of CAUYQU010087698.1, read as the reverse complement.
TCTTCTTGGTATCATAAAGCACGTAAATATTATACATAAATCTTCATTTGGTGATCCCTTATGAGAAGATACTTCTTGTAAGTTTAGCTATATATGGCAAGCAGTACATCTCAGTGAAGTGTTAGCCCCACAGACACTTTGTGGAATGATCAAAACCCAGTTAATTTTTGTGCTATGGGGTTTTGCTGACTTTTCTTTTACTCCTAATCTGCCAGAATACAAGGATACATTTTGCATAACAATGACTATGGTCTACCATAATTTTAAAAGTCTAGTGAATCACTAAAGGAAAAGACAAGCACAATAATGGGCTAAATAATTTTAACAGCTTCTTTCTGGAGACAAATTTTTTCTTCTCTTATGATACTAAAAATACGTCTTTTAAAATCCACAAAAAAAAATTTCAAAAATGCACACCTACCAGATTGAGTTATAATGACAACTTCGACTATTAAAAATCTAGGTTAAATTATTACCTTTTTCAAGAATATCTGTATACATGAACTAAATATAAACCTTACATAGAAACCATTTTTCTTCTACTTTCCCCTTTTATAGTGTCCAGGAGGCCTTCAGCTTCTATGCTCTTATTATAGGCACCAAATTTGTTGCACTGTAACTCTGAGTTAAAAGTACATTGGCCTATTTTCTGTATAAAATTGGGACACATGGCCTGACAAAAGATTTTATGACTCTCCCAGTGAAAGAGATAGTCTGGAATTAATAAGTTAGACACCAAAAATATAGGAAATTCTAAGATGTTTCAACAATCTTCAGCGATAGAGAGAAATTTAGAATCAGGGCTGTCTCAGAAAATCACAGTGGTATGGTATGAACTCTACCCTGTTTTTGAATATATTTTTCTCCAGTGTTTTGGTATCCAACTTACTTCTAGATTATCTAATGCAATTCCACAGTCCCTCATGTAATATTGAAAAAATCCATGTGTTGTGCAAACAAAAACTGGTGGTTGAGCAGTTTACCCTCCAGGACTGCTTAGGCAATATGCACCTGGAAATCCCACAAAAACAGCAGCAGGATTACAGGAAGTTTCTTCAGTGCTTATTGCATTCTAGTGCTGTGCAAGATAGTGACAGTATTGCCATATCAGATTTCCTGCGTAGAGAAGGAAAAGCTACACCGCTAGCATGATGACAGGGACCAGGATCCAAGCCTTACAGTTGACCGCATGTTCTAAGCAGTTGTTGCAAAACAAAGAACCATAAAACTTAGCATCTTAACAACTACTTTATAATACCATATGATTTTGTGGGTTAGATAATGAAACAAGTCTCAGCTACATGATTCTTCTGTTTAACGGGACATTGATTAAGCTTGAGTTGTACTCAGTTGTAAAATGGGGTGTGCTGGAGGGTCTGGCATGGGGTTCACTCACGTCTGACCCCTAAGCAAGGACAGCTGGAAGGCAGGGGTGAGGTTGACAATTTCAACCAGAGCACCCAAGCATAGCCTCCCTCTGTAGAAAACATGGCAACTTCAAGGTAGAAATACGGATTTTTTTCTTTTTCTTTTTTCTTTCTTTCTTTTTCTTTTTTTTCTTTTTTCTTTTTTTTTTTTTTTATTTTGAGATGAGGTCTGGCTCTGTTGCCCAGGCTGGAGTGTACTGGCATGATCACAGTTCACTGCAACTTTCACCTGTTGAACTCGAGCTCTTCTCCTGCCTCAGTCTCCCAAATAGCTGGGACTACAGGCATGAGCCACTATGCCCTGCTAATTTTTGTATTTTTTGTAGAGAGGGGGATTCACCATATTGCCCAGGCTGATTTCAAACTCCTGAGCTCAAGCAATCTGCCCACCTTTGCCTCCCCAAATGCTAGGATTTTAGGCATAAACCACTATGCCTGGCCAACAGTCTTTCTACACAGTGTCTTGGGACTCCAAAAGTGAGCGTTCCAGTGAAAGAGAACAAAACTGCATGGCTTTAAAATGTCCAAGGTGCCCCATCTGCTGCACTCTATTGGTAAAAGCAGTCATGAGTTATTCAAATCCAAGGGAATGGGACCTACACCCAATCTCTGATGGAGAAAATGTCAAATATTTGGGCCATGTTTGTATATGACAACACTAGGATTCAGAACTTTAAGCATAAAGACAGAGCCAAGTTCTAAGGATCTATATAGGATCCCAATTATTATTATTTTTTTTTTTTGTGGGAGGCTTGGCAATCATTCTTGAACAAACCAAGCTTTAAATGTTACCATGTATCCCTGTTATTCTGATTAGCAATAACATCTAGAATTTGTTATTAATATTTATATATTTCTTAAGGAATATTTAAAGGAATTACTCCTAAAATAAATTGTAAATTGTAAATAATCAAGTAGTTAGAAGCTACTCTGGTCTAGCCATTAGAGTATAATATGTTATATACTGCAAACTATTTGTAAGGATTCACACTCTTCCTTTTCTCTACGTCAATCGTTCCATCTGATCCTCTACTCATCTAAATCAGTCATTCATCTGCACACAGGATGAATCCCACCAAGATTTCCCTAGTACTCACAGTTCACTATAATGTTTCTTTTTTTTTCTCATGAAAAATCTGTCATCTGTACCAGTCATTTGGCTTCCTTTAATGTTAAATGTGTTCACGATTATAATTTCTGATTCCTCAGCTAAGGCATAAGTTCCTTGACTTTAGGAATTATTGTTTTAGCCTTCATAGTGTCTGGCACATTGATTGCTAATTGATTGCTGATGAAGTAATCGATCAGTTGATCAACAGACTATTCTCCATAGGAATTCTTTTATTTAAAAATAGATGCTAAAATTGACTTACACGAGTAATCCATAATCTTGATTTGGGGACATGTCACATTTCACATGTGGAACAACTCCTTAATAAGAAACTACAATTTTCTGCAGAATAAATGACTAAACTGAGAGGATAATAGATAATTGTTCTAAGTAACACAGCGTCTCTCATTCCCTGGAGTATGACTTGGGACCTCAGCCTCTTCATCTTTAAAGCAGAAATAATCATTCTTTCCCTATAAGGAAGGTTGTTTTAAAGATAAAATGAGATAATACCTGAAAGTGTTTAGCAACATGTCTGTGACATCATAAATGCCAATAAATTAGGATAGCAATAATAGTTCTAGGAGAAAGTATAATTATTGTTTTTTTTCGTTTTTATTATTTCAATAGTTTTGGGGGAACAGGTGGTATTTGTTTAACAGGTGGATAATTTCTTTAGTGGTGATTTCTGAGATTTTGGTACATCCATCACCCAAGAATGTACACTGCACCCAGAGTGTAGTCCTAAATCTTTCACCCCACCTCCCACACTTCCTTCTGAGTCCCCAGAATTCATTATGTCATTCTTATGCCTCTGTGTTGTCAAAGCTAAGCTCTCACTCACAGGTAAGGACATACAATGTTTGGTTTTCTATTCCTGTGATATTTCACTTAGAACAATGGTCTTCAATTCTACCCAGTTTGCTATGAATACCATTATTTTGTTCCTTATTATGGCTGAGTAGTATTCTATGGTATATATATATATACCCCACATTTTATTTATCTACACATTGTTTGATGGGCATTTAGCCTGGTTCTATATTTTTGCAATTGCAAATTATGCTGCTTAAAAACTGTGCATGCAAGTGTCTTTTCATATAATGACATTTTTCCCTCTGGGTAAATACCTAGAAGTGGGATTGCTGGATCAAATGGTAGTTCTATTTCTAGTTCTTTAAGTAATCTCCATGCTGTTTTCCATAGTGATTGTACTATTTTACATTCCCAACAGCAATGTAAAAGTGTTCCCTTTTCAACACGTCAAAATCTGTTATTTTTTTTATTTTTAAAATTATGTCCATTCCTGCAGGAGTAAGGTGGTATTTCATTGCGGTTTTAATTTGCATTTCCCTGATAATTGGTGATGTTGAGCATTTTTTAATATGTTTGTTGACTATTTGTATATCTTCTTTTGAGAACTGTCTATTCATGTCCTTTGCCCACTTTTTGATGGGATCATTTTGTTTTTTCTTGATGATTTGTTTGAGTTTCTTGCAGATTCTGGATATCATTCCTTTGTCAGATGCATTGTTTGCAAATATTTTCTCCCATTCTGTAGGTTGTCTGTTTACTCTTATTATTTCTTTTGCTGTGCAGCAGCTTTTTAGTTTAATTAAATTCCATCTATATATCTTTGTTTTGTTGCATTTGCTTTTCGATTCTTGGTCATGAACTCTTTGCCTAAGCCAATGTCTAGCACAATTTGTTGAATAGGGTGTCCTTTCCTCACTTTATGCTTTTGTTTGCATCTATTGATATGATCAGGTGATTTTTGTTTTTAATTCTGTTTATGTGGTATATCACATTTATTGACTTGTGTATATTAAACCAACCTTGCATCTCTGGTATAAAACCCACTTGATCTTGGTGTATTATCTTTTTGATAGGCTGTTTGATTTAGTTAGCTAGTATTTTGTGGAGGATTTGTGCTTCTATGTTCATCAGGGATATTGGTCTGTAGTTTTCTTTTTTTGTTAGGTCCTTTCCTGGTTTCGATATTAGGGTAATGATACTTGCTTCATAGAATGATTAAAGGAGGATTCCCTTTCTCTATCTTTTGGAAAAGTTTCAGTAAGATTGGTACCATTCTTCTTTGAATGTCTGATAGAATTCAGCTGTGATTCTATCTGGTCCTTAACTTTTTTGGGGGAATTTTAAAATTACTGTTTCAATCTCACTACTTGTTATTGGTCTGTTCAGAGTTTCTGTTTCTTTCTGATTTAACCTAAAAGGGTTGTATATCTCCAGGAATTTAGCCATATCCTTTGAGTTTTCTAGTTTGTGGACAATAAAGGTGTTCATAGTAGCCTTGAATGATCTTTTGTGTTGCTGTGGTATTGGTTTTAATATCTCCTATTTCATTTCTAATTGAGCTTATTTGGATCTGCTCTCTTCTTTTCTTTGTTAATCTCACTAATGGTCTGTCAAATTTGTTTATTTTTCAAAGAACTACCTTTTGGTTGCATTTATATTTTGTATTTTTTGCTCATTTGTTTGTTTCAATATTCTTCAGTTCTGCTCTGATCTTTGTTATTTCTTTTTTTCTGATGGGTTTGGTTTGTTCTTGTTTCTCTAGTTCCTTGAAGTGTGAGCTTTTGACTATTTGCGTTCTTTCAGATTTTTTGATATAACATTTAATGTTGTAAACTTTCCTTTTAGTGCTACTTTTGCTATCCCAGAGGTTTGATTTGTTGTGCCACTACTGTTGTTCAGTTCAAGGAATTTTTTAATTTCCACTTAATTTCATTATTGACCCAAAGATCATTCAGGAGCAGATGATTTAATTTGCATGTATTTGTATAGTTTTGAGGGTCCCTTTGGAAGCTAATTTCCAATTTTATTCTACTGTGGTCTGAGAGAGTACTTAATATAATTTCAATTTTCTTAAATTCATTGAGACTTGTTTTTTGGTCTGTCATATGGTCTACCTTGGAGAATATTCCACGTGCTGATGAATGTATATTTTGCAGTTTTGGGGTAGAATGTTCTGTAAATATCTGTTATGTCCATTTGTTCTAGGGTATAGTTTAAGTCCATTGTTTCTTTGTTGACTTTCTGTCTTGATGAACTGTCTAGTGCTGTCAGTGGAGTATTGAAGTCCCCCACTATTATTGTGTTGAAATATATCTCATTTTATAGGTCTAGTACTAATTGTTTTATAAATTGGGGAGCTCCAACATTAGTTGCACATATATTTAAGATTGTAATATTTTCCTGCTGGACTAATCCTTTTACCATTACATAATGTTCCAGTCTTTTATTGAATTAAGAGTATTTTCTCTATCTTGCTTTCCTTTCTAACAGTTTGGAAGTTTTGCATTCTACTTCTATTCTTTCAATAAGGTATTACAAAACCTTAGACATTTGATGACCAAATTTTACAAGTGTTTAACTGTTTAAGACATCATTTTTATTGATTTATGTCATTTCTAACTGTTCCTCAGCCTAATTTACTAAAACAGTATTCAATAAAGACAACAATAAATCTGAGTCGCAAAAGTGTATTTACAAATACAGATATTTAAATTTGATATTTATACATTCTTAGAATGAAATCAAATACAATAATAAAATCCCAAAACAAGTAAACCAACATAAAAGTACTTTAACCTCCAATATGAATACACTGTAATTAAAAAGGAGTACTTAATAAAAACAGAAAGACTTGCCTTTACACTTTTTGTTTTATAGATTATTAAAATTACCAAACCAGGATGAGGTACCCAATAAATATTCATATCATTATGACTTGGTTTTGATTGTCATTCTCATGAGGCTGCACACAACTATTGAGCTGTAACATGACTCAGTTTTCCCATTGATGAAACTGTATGTTCCTTCTGCTGTCAATGATGTGTAATCAATTGTTATGGCTTTATTTGTACTGTCTATAGCATAAATGCAAATTGAGATTTTCGTTAGCATGAAGCCATACATAGGTAATAAAAGTAAAATCTTACGGTGGGAAAGAATCATCAATTCCACAGTGTAGTTATTGATGGACAAAACCTATGAAAGTCAAATGAGATAAGAACAAGTGTCCCTGTTAATTAGCGTTCAAGCATACTAATAGAACTCTTACGTTTTAGCATTTTAAAGAGATAATTCATTATACAAATAAATTGAAATTAAACACCCACATAAAGATTTTTCACAAAAGTGATATTCTCCCCTGGAGGTGGTGAGGTGGGGAGATGGACGTTTATAAAGAATATTCTTGATGGCTTTGTGATGGGCATAATAATTCTCCACATCCCACCAAAGATGTCCACATCCTAATCCCTGTATTCTGTGAATATGTTGCCTTACATATCAAAATGAACTCTATAAATGTAATTAAATTAAGGAAGTTGAGATAGATGGCCACCCAAGATTATCCAGGTGAGCCCAGTATCATCACAAAGGTCCTTATAAGTAAAAGAGGGAGGGAGTATGTTCAGTGTCAGAGAAGAAGCAAAGGTCATTTTGCAACTGATGGCCTTCTAGATGGAACAGTGCTACGAGCAAGGAACAGGGCAACCTCTAGAAGCTGGAAAAGGCACAAAAACAAGCAGATCCTCTCCTGGAACCTACCCTGATATTAGCCCAGTGAGGCCCATTTCAGACTTTTGACCTCCAGGACCATAAGATAGTAATATTGTGTTGCTTGTGGTAACTTGTTGCAGAAGGAAATACTAATACAGGCCTTCTGTAGTAAGAATTTCTGAGTGAAAAAGAAAAGTTGTTTCAGGCTGGGAAAAATAACAGATGAGATCAAAATAATTAAATAACTGATTTCAGGTCACCCAATTAGTGATAAAATCAGAAAATATATGTGGATCTTTCTTTACCATTATTACATTAACACTAAGTACTCAGAACTAACTCAGTGGAGAGAATGAGTAGAGTCTGTCCAAAGGCAAGTGAAAGGTTGCTCTTTTTATGATCAATGCAATATGAAAAATTAAGCTAAAATATGTTGAGTTTTACATAAAAATAAAATGTGTGCAAGACCATGAAGGAGTCTCATATTTATGCATAGTCCTCAAAATAATCCAAATATCCAAAATTTAAAACTCTCATTTTACGCTAGAGGGTTCTTGGAACAAAATCAGACTGAATCACATACAATGACATTTTCAAAATGAAGAGACCTTTATGTAAAATACAAATTTAAATGGTTGAGTCAAAATTAGATTTTTTGGTGAAAAATGTAGTGTAAATAAACATCAATGAAGAAAAAAATATTCTACAATTTAAGCACATGTATTTCAGTCAACATGTTTATACATGTTTCAAGTGTATGAGGTTGAAACAAGAATTTCTAAGAGAGATAATAAAAATGATTTCTTACTTTATTTTGACTGAATTAAAAATGGCTGAAAAATTGAGGTAAGTTTTCCAGTGATGATTTGTGGCATAATTTATGATGTCCAAATGAAGGTGTTTGAACAAAAAGGGAGAAGGTTAATTATCTTGAGTAACTTTTTAATGTCGAGTGGGCAGCTGATTTGAGTAACTTTTTAGAGTTCAGCAGGCTTCTTTTATATTATTGCATTACTTTTTAGCATCCATTGAGTCTGTATCTATTCAAAAGTTTTTTAATCCTTCTTATATTTGTTATTCCATGATGTTACTTACAAAAGTCTACCAAATTTCCTCCACTTTTCTTAAATATCTAACCCTATGGCTGCTGCCAACATCCTCTACCTTTTCTCCTGTTGAAGATTGTAATCAACTTACTGTGGTCGCCTACTTCAAAAAAAACTTAATTTTATATCTTTGCTTTCTCACCTTCTTGATGCCAGTCTTTGAGAAAATTGTTCTCAATGGTTACCAAGACTAAACTTCTCTATTTTTACTCTTTATTGCTTTTACTTCATTTTCTTCAAGATGTTGTACCAACTGAAGACTCTTCTCCAACTTCCTGCTTGCAAAAATTTCCAGTGTAAAAAATAAGAGTAATAGTAACAACAAATTGGCCTAGCCTCTTTAAGCTCCCAGCTCTTTCTTTTGACATCAACTTCCTTAAAATATAACTTATTTCAGTCTTATTTCACCCTCTTCACGCTATTGAAATTACTCTGCCAAACACAACCACTGACCTTCTGAATATCACATACAGTCCTCTCTCCAGTCTTTCTTAAATTCACCTTGTTCACACCATTTTTCTCTATTGATCATCCGCTCTTCAAACTACCATCAAGGTTTCTAAAATCCTGAATTCTGTGAATTTCTCGCCACTACTCTTATTGCTCCTTCTCTCTTTTGCAAGGTCCTCCTTGCTTTTTTTTAACCTACTTTCATAACAATTTCCTGAGCTTCTTTCCTCTCCTCCTCATGCGCCGGAGCTAGAAATTCTCTTATTTTACATAAAATCCAATTCTAAATCAGAGTCATAATTACATTGTTAGTAGGATAAATAGTATAAATAAACATTACAGGAAAAACAACATTCTGGAACCTAAGCATATGTATTTCTATCAGAACAAAAATAGAACATTCTCCTATTTTTCTAATAGTTTTCCATTTTATTTTCTCAAGTTTTCTGAGTATACCAACATATTTGTAAACACTACATTTTTTCCAATTATTTACTATTTTTTAACCTATTTCTTTTCATTTTTAAATTGCATTTGCCATTAATTTTAGAAAATTTTAAATAGTAGATGAAATGTCCTTACATTTCACCATTAAACTTTATGCTTGAAATATAAAAATTTTTTGTATGTAAAACAAAAGTATCCATCTAGTCTTATTTTACTAAGAAATTAATATCAAGATTAGATGTTAAATTTTTTAATCATGTTTTCTTGGCATCTAAGGAGATGATTGTAAGTTTTTCTTCTTTGAGTTATTAATATGAATTATCTTATATTCTATTTTAAACAGTTCTATAATACCAATATGTTCTCATTCTGTACGTGAGAACTGAGTTGCTGAGAGGTTCAGGATTATATTAATATCACACAATTAACAAGTCACGGGAAAAATTATAAGCCTATTTGTATCTGAAATTTCTGTACTTTTCACTTTGGCAGTGGTTTTCAAAAAAGAAAGGAAGGAAGGGAGGGAGGGACGGAAGGAAGAAAAAGAAACAGAGAAAATATAAACAGGATATTTTCTTCAAGTGAAATCTAATATGATGATTCTAAAAAATAATAATAAAAAGCCCCAAGTGCTCTAGAAAAGCAGGGTATGAAGCATAATGTCTGATTTCTCAGCAACGTTGAACTCTTGGAACTGCCTTTGATGTACCTTAACCAAACTCTGAGGAACAGAGGTTGAGAGCCCAAGCACGCCATTACCTCTGTTACCCAGGCTCAACTTATTTATTTGTTCTACAAAAAATGTTATTATATAATTAAACATGCATTTGATAAACCATTTCAAATACTAAAGAACAGTATTAAACGAAGTACAAAAGTATCCTTCACTATCCCCTCTTTAACTCTCTAGACTTAAACACTTAAGTTTACTAGTTTTTTAGTTAACACCATGAATCTAAGTAAATAATCTAATAACCTGTTTTTCTCAATTTATTATTTTACACACATTTATAGACTCTGTCTTGAAAGATAAGGAACTCAGTTTTACTTTTACTATCTCCTTTAGCGTTGTTGTTTTGTTTTGGAATACTCTACTATCTATCTACTTTTATAATGTTTTATTATATAGCTAATTATAATTAGTAAATAAACTTTGAATAAAATAATATACTTCTATTTCTTGTAAAACTTAAGTTATATCTCTTAATTGTGTACTAGGTAGCATGAGAAACTTTGCCAAACTACACCATCGGAGGTAGCCACTTGATAGCTCTCTACCTTGCCTCTTTGTTATCCTCATTCACTATTGCTATGCTGGACATCTTGTTCGTCCTCCAACATGCCAGGCCTGGTCCAGCCTCTCAATCTTTGCACTACAATCTCCATGTCTCTGATCATTCTTTCATATTTTTTGTTTTCTCTCCCCCATGTCTTAGGAAATGTTCTTAGCTCTATATGCCACCCTGTCTACCAAAGTTTATATTTCTGTGATTACATTTTTAATTCTGAAAGCACTCATTTAGTCTCCAAGTGGTTTTATTTCATAGGACAATTGAACTCTTGAGAGCTTCCAGTACTGTGTTAGATCCAGGGCATAAATAGGCAATAAGGCTTGACACTGCCCTTGAGAATTTTACGGTCTAATATGGGAAAGAGAGCAAGTGTGACTACCCAAGGAAATCTACTGCAGCCTCCTGGATGCAGTACAGTGGAAGAAAGTTAGAACACTGAAAATTTAAGATGTGTCAAACATTTATATTCAACACTTTCTCTAGGTTATTGGCTCATTAAATTTTCAAAACTTCCTTATAAGTTAGGTATTATCTTTCCCTATTTGATGAAAATAAGGGTTAGCGGGTTTATGGTACTTACCCACAGTGTAAGGAGCTGGAGTAGAATTCACAGGCAAGCAACTAGATTTCAGAAATGACAAACCAAACCACCACAGTGGCACAAATGTCGAGGCTCAGCAGCAGACTACATAATAGACAGCACACTGAGTATAACAAAATGAAGCTAGAAGGGAATTGCTAATCATCTAGTATAATCCTTTTATTAAATTGGTATTTTAGAATAATTATTTTATTTTACCAAAAGTACTATGTTTTTAAAAAACAAACCAGACTGGAAGTGGTGACTCACGCCTGTAATCCCAGCACTTCAGTAGGCCGAGGTGGGTGGATCACAAGGTCAAGAGATCCAGACCATCTTGGTCAACATGGTGAAACCCCATCTTTGCTAAAAATACAAAAATTAGCTGGGCATGGTTGCGTGCATTTGTAATCTCAGCTACTCGGTAGGCTGAGGCAGAAGAATCTCTTGAACCCAGGAGGCGGAGGTTGCAACAAGCAGATATCACACCTCTGCACTCCAGCCTGGAGACAGAACAAGACTCCTTCTCAAAAAAAAAAAAATTCAAACAATGCTACAAAGCTAGACTTTTATGACCACCTCTGATTTTATAACAGCTCTTCTATCTCTATCACTATAGTCTTAGACCATACCTCCACATAACACAATCACATAAAAGTCCTCATTGCTTGGCTGGATCTCAGAAATTTTGTTTCCTGCAGCTGTTTCCCTGCCTCCCATAATCATGGCTGGTATTGATTGTTTCTGGAAAGTAGCATAGAGAATAACAGATGAACCCTATATCCTCTAACAACTACACATATGCTCATAGACACACATTCAAATCTTTCCTCTAAAATGTGATTTTCCAGTAACATAAAAATATTATGAAAATCAAACCACTGTCAAGCTCCTAAAAATTTCTTCCTTTCTTCAATATTTTCCCATATTAAAGAAAACTTCAACAAAAAATGCAAGTAATCTACTTTTTAAATTTGCTAGTAATTTTAGCAGAATGTCATCTTGTCCTATTTCCGATCTTTGTACCATGAGTTAGTGTATAAATATGGCTTAAAGATATTTTACAAGTCACAAATACATGACAAGTAGGACCAAGTCATCTTCAATAGGTCAGTGAATCCACACAGGCACAACTGCTGTTTTTCCATTCAGTGTAACCACTCAAGTAGACATTAATTTTGATGTGACTGAAGAGGTTAGAGAAAGTGGAAAGAATATTGGTTTGTGAAGTGGGAAACTCAGATTCTAGTCCTGGGACTGCTAATTAGCTGTGGGACCTTGGAAAGACTCCTGAACCTCTTCTGTCTTCTACTTCCTCACTTTTAAAATGAAAGCCCTGAAATAATTCATTTTAAAAGTACCATCTGATTTGAAAAGTCAAGATCTATAAGGAAAAATCATGTCTAAGTTTATCTTAGCTGTCTATCTCATTTTGCATATTTGTAAATTGGCTTTGAACATCATTTCCAACACTGATTTTTCTTTATTATGACCGATGAGATGAAATAAATGTGAATTCTGCTAAACATCAATACTAAGCCAGCTTTCTCAAACACCAGAATTAACTCACTCTAGCCAAAATGTTCTCAGGCCTAGAAATTAATCATATTTTAGTCACTTAAAGGATAACTTGTAATACCATCATATCATAGTAAAATTTTTGTTTTCTCTATAGATTAATGCACTATGTCATTAGATTTCTTACTATAACAGTAACTTGAGAACTAAAACATTGGAACAATAATTTTATTATTATTTGTACTAACATAAGCAAAACTAATAAAAATAAGTAAATGTTCATGGACTTTTCACTGTGAGATACTAGGCTTTAAAACATTAAATTCATTACCTTCTGATAAAAATTAGAATGCTTACTATGAGCTTGCATCTCAACAATTACTAAAGAAAAAAAAATACGTTGAGCACTCAATGACAAGCAAAGCAAGTTCTCACATCAGAAAAAATAATGTGACCTTTCCTTTGTAAAGCTTACTTTGTTTTATAAGAGTGTTCATGATTAAGAGGACATAACATAACGTAATAACAAAAGTCACAGACCGTGCTAAAATGCCTAGTAAAAACATTTAAAATATCAGGCCAAATAAAAATTTCTTTTATTGTATTTTATAAGAATTTTGTCCATACAAGAAATATAACTAAATTTTGAGGGATTTTCATGACTAGGTATAGGAATCAATTATCTAAATTGACTATACTTTGATATCATTTCGCTAAAGCATCATAAAACAATGTTACCTTCTTTGACTTGGCACTACTTAGTTTTTTTAAGAAAATCACATAGCCAGTAGAAAATCTTAGAAGTAAATTTAAAAGCCTAGAATTCCCATTAGTTATTATTAACTTCAATTTTTGGCTTGATCATATCCTAATTACAGATACATGACTATGAAGTCAATGGTATTTTCAAAGCAGGAATCTGTTGACTCATCCCCAAGGATGGGGAAAATCCAATCTCCAGCAACTTGCCACCAATAATAACAAAAATTATCCTAAAATATTCATAGGCATATTGAAATCTCTCTACAGTCCCAAACAACTGAAAAAATCAATCAAATCAGCTGTTGAAATTTTGAAGTTAAACAAAAGTAACTTATTTTTCACTTACAACTCTTAGTCTAGCACAAAAAGCTATGTTAATCTGCCAGTTCTTATAGCCAAACATGTAGGGAAGTTGGGGCTTTTATTTTCAAACAAATGCATCCATCTTAGATGGGTGATAGAATTTCTAAATTAACATCCAATTTCAAAAGAGCAAAATTTCAAGAAGTCCCTGACTGATTAATCAATTGCAGAGCTTTATACACCTAAAAAAACCTTATAAATTATTTGTTGTCTGTATTTTCAAAAATATAATTTATAAACATCAAAAATTGTATTTTAATGCTAATTGATTAAAGTCTGTTAGCATAAAGCTGTAGCCATCAGTTTTTTTCCTTTGTGTTACATAATTTTAAGATGTAAGAGAAATTTGATCAAATAACCAGTAAAATTACATCTATGCATCAGTATTTTTAAGAAGCCAAAAAATGATATTTTATTATCCTGATGAGGCTAGAATTAATTTAAATAACTTTGGGCTTGATTCATGAAAAACAAAAATACTTACACAGTAGGAGGGCATTATTTCTGCATTTTTTTATATGCACAAGTCATGGTCTGCATTCAACTTTCAATTCAAAAAGAAAAGTTGCAGATTTATGTAGGCAGATTTTTGTGTGAGTGCACAGTTCCAAAGTGAAAAATAAATAAGCCTGTAGAGAACTTATGCCTTTTAGCAGAGTGTTAAAATGATTGCAGGCTGAACTTCAGGCTCCCAAAAAAATCTCATCTCAATAAATTATTACCAAAATGTTAGCAAGCACCACGTTGTCACACTCCGGCAGCAGGGACATAATGGTGACACAGAAGAAAACTGCCACATAAATCACTTTAAAACATCCCTTTGCTCCATATAGGGAGAAACTTCCATCCTCAGCTGAATCTCCTCTCCCACCTTTTCATTTCTATGATAACATGGCAAGTGTCCAAATCACCAAAAACAATTTAAAAGAAATCCTCAGAGATGTTGCTGCCAAACTTGGTAACAGCCTTTCACGATTAAGAAAAAAGCAAATAAAGACTAAGAAAAATTCCTTTTAGAAACATTCTCCCTTTTAAATATGAATTGATAAAGTAGATCACAGGTCTTAAGCTGAACCAAATAATCTATAAATACTGATTTTCTCTTAATTTGACTTTCTTAATTTCACTTAGAGAATACATCTTTTATAGAGTATAGAAATAAAAAACTAGATTCTATAATAAAATAATTTGGCGTTGTTAAGACATTTCAATGAGGCAAATCCATTTAACTCATGAAAATGGTCTCAGGATTTTACATATATTTCTAAAAGCCAATTTTAAGCCTTCAGACCACATCTGAAATTATTCTTTAAGTAATTGTTCCACTAAAATATAGGTCTATTACATTTTTCTATGTGAATAAAAATTGACTTTATAATTAATGATCATGAAAAGTCATTCTAATAGTAAAATAAATCAATATTTTTATATTTTTAAAAAAGGAAAAAGTCTATATGTGTTTCTTAGACATACTTGCATATTGTAGAAATAGTGTAGGTGTCAAAAATAGAGTTAATCCATTTTATTTTAATGTAAAGTATCTTAAAATACTGTCATAGCTCTATTGTTTCTCATATTTTGAAACAAATCAGTTTTGTTGCTTCTTTTTATCCTTTAAACTTCCAGGAAGTCTTAGCTATTTCATAGGTGCACCCTATGAAATTTTTTTATGTTCAATAAAATCTTGAAAATAGAGAATAAACCTAGACGTTCAAGATAATTTTATTAATCCTACTGAAACTATTGCATAATAACACAGACAGCATTCAACTTCCCTTGTCAGTTTTGAAACTGAACTATTACTATTCCTGCCTTAAATTTAGCATCCTTTAAGCTGAAGGGGGGAAAATCAACTGCGATTTAGACAGTTATCAAATTACCAAAACTGGTGCAGGAACTCTTAATGAGCAAAACCATTAACAATTTTCCGACTGGAGCCCCTGTTCAAATACCTTGGACACCTTGTTAGCACAGAATGAGGTGTTCAATCAAGAGACTGGGAATTGGAAGTACCAGGGCACAGTTTTGAGTGGTGATTACAAGGGCGAGAGGGCGAGTGCCAAAGTAACAGTCTTCTACCCTGCAGGAAGCTGAGAAACCTTCAAGTCTACATTTGTAAATCAGGCCCGATGATTACAGCAGTCACAAGCAAAGAACATATGAAACAATTATTTGCACCATTCTTTCACTGTTTTAATTTGCTCTTAAAATGAACAAGATGATCCCCAGAGTCACTGGCATTTTGTCTTTAGAAATTTAAAGCATGTTCTAGGATTTTTCATGGCACTGTAAGCCAAGGAAAAGACTAAAAGGATAATTTCAAAGAGCATTCCTTTTTTCCCCCCCTCACAAGCTATTTCATTGTGCAGCTTTCCTGTAACTTAAGATAGACAAAATAGTTTTGCAGGAGTTTTAGATCTTATAATTGTTGACTATTTTAAACCAAAATATATGTTTGTCATTTATTCATTTTTAATTTTTGTGTCACTGCTCTTCATTTAAAATGCAGTATCTTAGACATTGAGACTCTTGCATTAAATTCAGCATAAATAAACACAAAATTTTTCCAGTTTTTAACTATTTTAATCTACTCTTTAACCAATGATGGCTCACAAATAATTTACTAAAAAGTTTTTATTTTAGGATACAGCATTTAAGTTGCCCTCAAAACTTAATAGTGACACAGTATCAAATGTATTTTAAAGAACACATTTAAGCAAAATATTGTTTTTTAAATAAGCATACTATCTTAAGTGAAAGAATTGCACTGAAAAAAAAAAAACAAAATTAAACAGAAAACTAAACCTTCCAAATGCAAATAATGGAATTAATTGTATTGCCATTAAGTACGTCTTTTTTACTAAGTTGACTATAGACAAATAAAAATCCACGTGCCATAAAGTGTTTATATTTAGAAAAAGGAAACACAAATATGTATTTCTAATTTTGTTTTATGATACAAAAATCTTTTTTTAATGTATTAAATATACATATACTTTTCTTCTGAATTGTTTGCAGGATGATGTACTAAATGTTTATGGGATGGTTTTGCTAATTAGTGACAGACATGAGGATTTAAATATGATTATATTTTATATGTCTTTATAATTTTATGAACAACTTTATTATGACTTAATCTGAAAAAGAATTTTCAAAATAATTTAAAATTACCAATTAATTTCATTTCATTTAATGAAAACATATTAATTGTTAGATTCTAAATCTGTATTTTCTTCAATAGGTAGATACTGGTAACTAGAAAGCATTTTTAAAAAGACTTTGGATCATCTTTGAAAACATCATAAGGTTCTGCTTATACAAGAAAGAAAGAAAAATAACACAAGTTTAACTACTTATAAATGATTTCTGAAAATTTATTAAATTATATGATTAAATTCATTTTTAAGTAGGTTTATGTTTTCCTAGAGAACCTTCTATTTCCTCTTGACTATTATTTTTGTCAGTGTTTTGCTACATGGTACAATATTGAGTTTCCCGATTTTGATTTTCTATACTAAATCAATGATTTAAAATACTGTAAACTCATGTGAGACATTACCATGTAATTTTGTAATGTATTACAATCCCGTAATTTGTCCCCAAACCCACAGTGATTATTGTTAAATGCTCCTTTTCTCAACTAGTAAAATCTTTTTCATCATTTGCTATCCAAATGTAGAGGGCGCTGTGGTTCATGTATTTTGAAAGTTTTTCCCAAAGCAAAATACATTTAGCTAATAGTTTGGTATTTGTTTTCAAAACGTATCTATAAATTTCCATGGAAATATTAACTTGTTAAGTCTGAATTTAAATTTAAGGTAATTGAGAAAGTGTTTCTATAGATCAATAAAATTGCATTTGCCATTAAAAATTTATGTATTTTTAATTATTCCTGGGATCTAATTAATCTATAATTAATTTTAAATATTTCTGTTATTGTAGTTATGTAAAAAAATAGCCTTGTGCTTAGGATATGTGTGCTGCAAAATTTAGGAGTGTAATTACTTTTAAGCGATTCAGAGGAAAAATAGTTAATGAAGCAAAAAAATTTTGAGTGAACAAGTGAATGTTTGCTGTACTATATTTCAACTTTTTTGTACATTATAATTTTTCAAACTAAAAGTTTGGAGAAAATATCCTGATTGCTTATCTCATTCTTAGTTTTTATGTTTATTTTGTTCATTATTTTTCTAAGAAAATATATTTTGAAAAAAATATTTTACTGAGCATGCCAGCTTCTGTAAGGCTAAATTTTAATGCAGTTTTAATATATAAAATGATATCCTGATTATATTTCTGTCATTAATTTATTGAGGTTGAATAAGGTCAATAATTTTAAACTTAAAATTTGTATTTGCTAATATTTTTACAAAATTTTATAAGTGAATAAATAATAGTGATTACTTTAAATATTTTCTCAAGTATCGTGAAATCCCATAGTTCACTTTTGTTTTATGACTTTCATTTTATTTCATGGTTGCTGTTAAAGAGCTTAAAAATGAGTTTAAAAAAACCCTCAAATTATAGACATTCTTGTTCTAAACACAAAATTTAAGTAAGACATTGGTATAGCTTACGAAATGAATTTTTAAAATTTAAATAATTGGTTGCATCATTGTATCTAAATGCATTGAATAAATGTTACATAAAACTAACCAGCACCTTGCCAGTAATAGGGCATGCTGTAGAAGAGCTCCAATTACAGATTTTAAAGACACTAGTTTAGAAAACTCAAGCCAGGCATGAAACATTGATTGTATTCTAAGGTAGTTTTCATTCTGAATTCTTTATATTTAATTTAATACTTTCAATAAACCATTTCAAATTTTTTCTTTCCATGTTACTTATATATTTAATACCTCTGAATGTTATATATATTGTAAAATATCTTCTTATTAAGTCTATTCTATTATATTAAAGTCTATATATATATATATATATATGCTGAATAGACTTAATAAGAAAATAGTCTCACGTGTGTACCTATGCAACAATATTGCATGTTCTTCACATGTACCCCAAAACCTAAAATGCAATAAAAAATTAACATTAAAATATAGTTAAATAATATTACATTTAAAATCATCTAGGTTATTGACTGAATATTTCTTTACTGTTTACATTTTTAGGAACTGTGGAAGCATCAGTAACATACCTCTTTTTCTTTTTAATCTAACTTGGAGAAAGAGAGAGAGAATGTTAGTCACCAGTGCATGTAAATATGTAATCTATGCATAGCCATGAAACTAAATCACCAGAAAAACACAAATATTGCTTAAGGAAAAGTTTTGAATGTAGCTCAGGCATAACTTTTCACTATTTCAAATTAGTTTAAAATCAAAATAGGCATGGCAGAAAGCACAAAAAGAAAAAGCAGTTCATTAAATAGCTTATAACTTGCTCTTTTAAATAGGATATCTGAAACTTTGTCTGGTTAAACTGTATCTAATCTTGCACAAGCAGGCATTGTCTAATTTTTATGGTACCCATGCACATTCAAGAAGTTTTCCACCTAAAAACAAGGGAGTAGAGTTGAGGGGGGTAGGGCCAATCCATAACTGAGTAACACTTGCCTTTTATGATTGGCAAGTTCTTTGGGACCAAGATACCCCCAGCCTGACTGACTAGGAGGCTGAGATGCAGTTCGGCCCTGTCTTTATGTCAAATCACTGCCATCAAAACAATGGCTCATATTACATGAAAATCTTGTGCAAATGAGCCATAATGGGAGTGAATGACAATCTCCTAAGACCATGCAGCAGGGTCCTTCTTTGATGTGAAATACTGTTAATCTTTCTCAAACATAGCCCAATAAGTATACTTGGCAAATCCTATATGAGAAAGTCCTTATAGTACAGATTCAGAGATAAACACACTGCAAGTGAAAAAGACACTAATACAAAGTTCCATGTTGGTCATAAATTTTCATTTATTTCAGTCATTTTTTGGTTTTGGGTTTGTTTTTTATGTTTTTGGTGGTTATCATTTTTGTTTAGTCTTTTGAAGAATATTTATATGTCACACTTCCTTATTTTAAAATGTTGGTTACAATAGCATTACAAAAAAAATAATTAAAAAATTATTTTTAAAGAGATCTCTAAGGGTTATAATAATTTGTGAATGTCTGAAATGCCTTATTTACATAGGCTTTTATTATTAATCATAGTGAACTCAGACTGATAGCTTCATACTATACGAACCATAACATGAAAGAGAAAGGAGAGAGAACTTTTAAGCATGATGTTTTCTACCATTAGAAAAAAAAATGACTTAGGTGTTTCTGTTTTTAAGGTAGTGTAAACAACCTTCTAAATATCTCCCAAGGAGTTATAGATCAGCTTTTGGATCACAAAAGGTCTTTTCTTTCACGCTTTAATATCAAAAATCAAACTGTTTTGCTGGATAGCCAAATATGTAAGGCACATGTCTAATGCAAGCTGAGTCAATCATGGTAATTCAGTGCTGGTAGGAAATATGCCTCTTCAATTGTGCTCTGCTTTTGAAGTGTTGCCTAAAAATCAGCCTTGGGCTTCAAAGAGAGAGGGATTATAGCCTTTATCCAGCAATTAATATGGCTG
The DNA here is from genome assembly GCA_963574635.1 of Cheracebus regulus. Lineage (NCBI taxonomy): Eukaryota > Metazoa > Chordata > Mammalia > Primates > Pitheciidae > Cheracebus > Cheracebus regulus. Next base: position 4,776 of record CAUYQU010087698.1, on the reverse strand, counting down.
GAACTCAGAATGTCAGTGTCTAACCACGATCCTGGCTGGACAGTAGCATAGCAGGAATTCGTTCTTCAAGACTTGGCGCAAATCATAAAAATGAATAAATAAGTAAGTAATAAAATGTTATTAATGTGTGGCAGGAAAGAAGAGGGGGAAAAATAAACATTCCATGTCTAGTGACCTGCCTGTATTTCTGACATGCAGACAAGCCCTCCCAAAAAAGTGATGTCCTCAGACCTTTAACCAGCCTTATCCACCTAGATCATTTTAATCTCCCACCAACTGCTAGGCAGAAAGAAGTGCTATTAGAGAGAAAGCTATTCCTTTTGCCTTCTAACAGAGATCAGATGACAACCTCTCCAAGTCCCTCCTCTCTGTCAGAGTTCAAGGGTTCAAAAATGGTCAGAATATCAAGCCACAGAAAAGCGGCAGGGTTTTGCAGGAAGAGTTTAAGTGCATTAGATTATGCAGAGTAGTCAGAAGAGACACTAGTATTAGGTTTCATTTTTCATTCTCAATCTTATTTTCAGTGCCCTTTGACAGTAGCCTACAATAGTGATTCCCTTCTGCTACTGAGTGATTACGGAATACAAGTCCATAAAATACTATTTATTTCTAATTAATACTCTTGTGTGTTTGAAATGGAATATTAAGTAACAAAATGTCCCCACATTTATAGCAATAGGTTATTTGGAATTAATATTTCAACATGGTATGTTTACCTTGGTCTGAAGGCAAAGGGGTGTCATCTCTTCCAGGAGTTGTGAACAAAAATGGGGAAAATCTTTCACTGAGTTTGAGGAAATTCCTCTCTTAGAATAGGTAGGACTCCTTCCTGCCATATATCCAGAACAACCAAGCAATTTTGCTTTTTAAAATCTTACAAAATTGTTTCTGCATGTTTCTTTACAATTTTTTCTACTGACTTGAAAGAAAACCCACATGTAAAGTATTTACAGAAAAGTATCACAGCATCCTGACAGGCTAAGCAATGTGTTTCATTAATAAGCAATGTTTATTGCTCATTATAGAGGTTTTGTGTGGAAGACGTTTGAAGAATGATCACTATAAAATCTAATATTAACAAAAAATTTAAATATAGTCTTTTTGATATCATATACATATTTACCCCTAAATCTCATACATAAATATAGAGTTGAGCTCACAAAAGGCATTTGATTTTCTACTTTCTTTTTGAATTTATTTTCTTTTTTATATTGCCTTGCATTTTACACTCAGAGCAAAAGTCCTGATAGTGTGTTTTAGTTCCACAGAAAGCTGGAATTGAAAAACAAGGATGGCTGATGGACTAAATAGCTAAGAGAAGGTAAAGTGATGCCCATAGACCTCATTCTATTAAAAATGTACAAATCTAAGCAGAATTCATTCCCCCCCTCTTTTTTATTTTTATTTTTGGCTGCCTTACTGTTAAAGCACTGTGATTCCCAGGTCCTACTTCAAGTATAGGGAAACCCACCACAGCTATATTGTCATAGAATAATAGAGTACTTTGTGTTTAAAAAAAAATGAGTAAAGGAAAGATAATTCAGGAAACTAGGTAGAAAAATTGTTCAGCCATTAGACAGGACGAAGAATGTGAAAGAAAACCTGCATTTAAGATTTTATCTCATATTTTTTATGACATAAAATTCCTTGTTAATACAATATCATTATCAAATAAGTTTGGGATTTAGTCAATGTCTACTCAATAGAAAGCCTACCACGGAATATACCTACTATGTATTTAGTTATCAGCAGGGCCTAATTATTAGGTCCAAACTATTTTAAACTAATTTCAAAAGACCTATAACCTATTCAGAGTTTAAAGTTTCCAGACCCATTCATAATCACTATCCTATTCCTACTTCTATTAATGCCCTCTCAGTGACCCAACAGATACGAATCTATACATTATGTATATATTTAACACATATAGAGATTCATTAAATAGAATCTATTTAACTGTATTGCTTTGTCAGAAATCTCATTAGATGAAACTGTTTTGTTGTTTGTATGAGGTTGGCATTTTCTGTAATAATATGCACTGCAAAATAATGTATTGTGTGTGCGTGTGTTTTAAAGTAATACAAAAAATGTTGTCACTGTTTTTTGTAAAACTGAGATTTCTTTAGGGTTCTCAATACTTTCCAGAAATCCTGTTTATCATTATCTGGTAAACACATTTCTAAGTCTTCTCATCTAGTGTTTTTAATTATTTTAACTTAAATGTTTGAATGAGTAATATATTATCATGGGTTTGAAAACCAAAATAAAGAATAAAAATATGAACAAGTAATAACTCTCTTAACCCTCTCCCCACTTATCCAGTTCCCCCCACTCTCTAGTCAGATAACCTTTGTCGTTTTGATATATTCTTTCAATGTTTCTTTATGTATGTACAAGAAACAGAATAGACCACTATTGCCTCTCCCGAAATATCTGTCTGCTGCTCTGTCCCTCACTCTCACCTTTGCCTCACTTTTAATTGTCACCACAATATTCTCATTCCTCACTCATCTACTGACCTACTCTATGTGCCTCCTTCTTCTTTTTCCTCCTCTAACATCAGAAAAGCTGCGTTTTATCCTAGTGAAGTCCAATTCTTCCACGTGGGGTGAGGCCTTATTATTTCTACTTTCTTAAAACTTTACCCTTTCAGTTTTCCCCTTCTTCCTCCTGTATCTCCACTGTCTGCTTCACTATGCTCTGGAGTTGGCTATTTAAATTTGAATGCATTAAAATTAGATTTAAATGCACTAAAATTAGGTAAGATTTTAAATTTAGTTCCATAGGTGCACTAGCTACATTTTAAATGCTTAATAGTCATATGTGGCAAGTTGCTATAGAATTAAACTGCTCAGGTAGAAAACGGTTCTACCATCGCAGAAAATTCTACTGAACAGTGCTGTTCTAGAGCATGTTTGAAAAATGATAGAATGTCTCAATTTTTTTACTCATTAAGTGTGACCTTGGCTAAGTTATTTTCTCTCTATGCTTCAATTTCCTATGTAGCAAACTGAAAAAAGGAATAGTGTCAATTTTGTAGGTGATATATGTAAAGAACATGTTAAATGTGCATGAAAAATTGAACATAAATATAATGTTGAATATATAGGTATGGATACAGAAATAGAGATATAGAGATTAAATTATTTCAAGATAATTAGTTTTCTCTTTTCCATAATAAATATGGAATATAAATACACCAAAGCTACCTTTGTGTGTGTGTGTGTTTTACCTTGGGCAATTCTAACAAATTGTATTTATATTCCCAAATTCTCGTAAGTGTGGACCCACATTTATGTTTCCATTTCACTTTGTACATACTTTTATAATTATGTGTTATTGTTTAATATCTGTAAACACAAAGATCATAACTTTGTGTTTTTGGCACCAAACAAAGGTCCAGGGCACAGAATGAATGTTCAGTAAATTTTGTTGAATTAAATTTAACTTATAGACACTTGATTAATGTTTTCTGTGTGTAAAAATTCTTCTCACTTTATTTAAGCCATATTCCCATTTGTATGCTCAAATATCATGTTTTATTTTCATCATCTGTTCTAGAGTTCATAATCATATGGGTTTTATTGCCTCCTATGTGTTCACATCTGCATTAGCCCATTTGAATTGCACTAGACTCTTCCAATTTAAACATTATTGTGAAAGAGTATACTTATGGTCAGAAAGTTGCACTTGTTGTACTTGCCGATCACTAGTAACTAAGATAATTACATTTTTAAAAAAGTTTGGTAGTATTTTGACTCTAAGGTAGAGAATAATTTAAAAAGGGAAGAAGGAAAGAATAATAGATGATATATAACCATTACTCCTTGCTGTTTGTATAAAGATGTATTTTCCTACTAGATGACTACAGTGAGATATTTTAAATATGCATTTTTAAAAATTAATTTTCTCTTTGAATATATATATATTTTTTCAGTACAAATATTTTAAAATACCAATATGTAATAACATATTTCAAATTAGAGGTGCCTCTTAATTAATTTAACTATACTCAGAAGTGAATTCACCATGATTCCCTCATGATACCCTTAGAGCTTTACATATTTATTAAGCACACAACAGATATTTGTTAACATTAACAAGTATTAATGTTAAATGATATGTTATTTTATAAAACCCATTTTGCAGAAACACAGATCTCCACAAACAATAAAATGAGATGTAACTATTCAGTTAAAATTTATTTTTGATCAGCATTTACGATTGAAATTAACTAAGTATTTTTATATACAGCTCATTAAATCTCAAAGGTAGTTTATGCCTTTTTGGGTATTGGCATTTTATTCTATGCAAAATCAATTTGTACATAAACTACATATAGGCTGACTACATAAGGACTTTTTTTTTAAGATGAGGGCTTCTACCATCAAATAAATCATGTTTATTCATAAAATGGAGCACTGAGCAGACTCTAAAGAGAAAGTGTATAGCTATAGATAGAAAGAAAGGATATTGATAGAGAACGATCTCTAAAATGTATTGATAAATATTTTTAAAATTTTGGAAGACAGTGAACAGTTTACTACTACTCGTGTAAGAAAAATAGAGATGTATCCATACACATTTATATGTTTCAGATTATTTAGACTATTGATGGAATATAAATTTTGTTCTATTTGAATTTTTATCGATTTTTAAAATGCTTTATTTTTTGTCACATCAATGCATTCAGTTTTGAAAGTCCTTTGGGTTGTTTTTTTTTTTTTTTTTTTTTTTTTTTTTGGTTTATTGCGATTGTCGCCCCGTTTGGTGTGC
>CAUYQU010087696.1:0-26662 GCA_963574635.1 Cheracebus regulus | reverse complement strand
AACAAGGATATCCAGGACTTGAACTCAGACCTGAAACAACTAGACTTAACAAATATTTACAGAACTCTCCTCCCCAAATCCACAAAACATACATTTTTCTCAGTATCACATTATACCTATTTTAAAAGTGACCACATAACTGGAGGTAAATCACTCCCCAGCAACTGCATAGCATTTCACAGGTTTAAATAAAATATTGGTTGGCTGCTTATTTGTTATTTTCATCCCCTATTCCTTCCTGTCTCCATTGTTAAGCACAATTATTGGCATAAAAGAGATTTTCAATACTCATTTTTAGACTGCATTCTAGCCTGGGCAATAAAACAAGAATCCCATTCTCTCTCCCTCTTTCTCTTCCTCTTTCTTTCTCTCTTTCATTCTTTTCTTTCTTTTGCTGTTTTCTTTCTTTCTCCTTTCTTTTTCTAAAACAAATAAAAAATAAAAATAAAAAAAGGAAGCAAAATACAAAGTGCTATGAAGAAAATCAAGTGGTGTAATTGTAACTGCCCAAGGGGTTCTTCTTGCCCCCTTCCCAGATGTCAAGACAGGCAAATTGTAACAAAGAAAGAGTTTAATGTATGTACAGCAAGCCAAAGAGGAGATCAGAGTTTTATTATTACTTAAATCAGCCTCCCCCAAAATTGGGAAGCTAGGGGTTTTTTTGTGTGTTTTTTTTGTTTTTTAAGACAGAGTATTATTCTATCACTCAGGCTGGAGTGCAATGGTGCAATCTTATTTCACTGCAACTTCCACCTCCTGGGTTCAAGCAATTCTCCTGCCTCAGCCTCCCAAGTAGCTGGGATTACAGGTGTGTGCCACCACACTCAGCTAATTTTTGTATTTTTAGTAGAGATGGGGTTTCACTGTGTTGGTCAGGCTGGTCTTGAACTCCTGATCTCAGGTGATCCACCTGCCTCAGTCTCCCAAAGTGCTGAGATTATAGGCGTGACCGTGACTGGCCAAGGCTAGGGTTTTTAAAAGATAGCTTGGCCAGCAGGAGGCTAGGGAATGGTTGCTGCTGATGGGTTGAGGCTGTAATCATGAGAATCTGGAAAATGGAAAATGGTCCTTGTGCACTGAGTCTGGATGGAGTGAAGCCACAAAGCTGTTGAGTCATGAATCTTGGGTCCAGGTGGAGCCACCTGGTTGCTAGAAATGCAAAAGTCTGAAAAGACATCACAAAAGGCTAATCTTAGGTTCCACAAGAGTGATGTTATTTATAGGAGCAATTGAGAAGTTCCAATGTTGTGACCTCCAGAGTAATGGCTGTAAAAGTTTATGCCTACATCTTAGTAAATTCAGGCCCCTCTCATTTTCCTAACCTTGTGTTTTTTCATGAGTTTTACAAAGGTGGTTTAGTTTTAGGAAGGGCTGTTGTATCATTTAAAGTATACACTAAATTTCTCCCAGATTTAGCTTGGTCCATGTCCAGAAATGACCAAGGACAGTTTGGAGGTTAAAGGCAAGATGGAATTGGTTAGATCAGATCTCTTTGACTGTTATAATTTTCTCACTGTTATAATTTTTGCAAAGGTGATTTCATAATGGTAACTAAAGAATGGGGACAGAGAGTTGGGGGAGGGGTGTTAGGGAAGGTGTCTGCAGGGAGGAGAAATTTAAGCTGAGCTCTGAAAGAGGAGTCCTGTGGGAAGAGCATTTCAGATGAAAAGACCAGCATGTGCAAAAACCCCTTGGCCAGGAGAGGTGTGCCCTGAGGAGGACAGGGGAGGTCAGAGTCACTAGGTCTCCCGTGGAGTATAGGGACTGCAGAGGACACAATGACCTGCAGGGTGGGAAGGAAGCAGATGGCACAGGGCCTTCAGGTGAAGGGCAAAGGGCTGCTGCTTTAAATCTGGATGCTGTGGGAAGCAACTGGAGAGCTTAAGCCATGGAGTGATATGATTTGATCTGTGTTTTCAGGAAAACCACTCTGGCTGCTGTGAAAGAATAAACCACTGAGGGTAGAGGACGCAGAGGACAGCTGGAGGCCAGGCAGCTGGACAAGGCACGATGTGGCTGTTTACATGTGGGCGTGGGTTGGGAGTTGCAAGAAATGACTGGATTTTTTTGTTTGAAAAAGAGAGAAAAGGATAAAGAAAGAAACAGCAAAAGAAAGAAAAAAAATGAAAGAGATGACTGGATTTAAGTGATCATCAGAGAGAGGTGGTGGTGGACTGGATGTGGACAGAGGAGGCTCAAGGCGGCTCTCTGACTTCTGGCCGGAAGAATGGTGATGTTACTCACAGAGCTGAGGGACACGGAGGAACAGGTCTTGATGGAGCAATGACAAGTTCAGAGTGGGATGTGTTGGGACTGAGAAGTTGACTGGACATCCAGGGGGAGATGTACAGGAGGCAGTGCTGTAGGAGGAGGAGTACAGGCGTGGAGTGTGAACCAGCAGCTGCTGCAGCAGAGGGGATATGAAAACCTGGAGAGGTAAGTCAACACAGAGACACAGAAGAGGCCCTAGGGAGCTCATACCAGGCACCAGAATTGAGAGGAAGCTGGTGCAGGAGATGGAGAGGAAGGGAGAGCAGTTAGGGAGGCTGGGCACTCACCCGGCCCCAAGTGCCTTCTCCAAGGCCCTCATAATTTCTCACGAGACCTCTCTGCACTTCAGCCAGGCTGCTGGGGCCCCTGAGGCTGGAAGGTGCCATCTCAACATCAGCCTGTGTGCTATTCTTCTTGCCTAGAATGCCTTACTTGATCTTCTAGACTCTTCTTAGTTCCCCTGCCCTGCCTGTACAAGAAGCGATGGGCCAGCCAGCCCCTTGCCCTATATGTTTTCCAGACAGACATCACACACCATCCATGCCACTGCCATAGAGAACACAAATCCAGCTCTTCACGTGTCCTGCTGAAGCCCCTTGCTGTACCAGAGGTGAAGGGGAAACCCCCCCATCCCAACTCAGCCCATTATGCCCTAGATGAAGGTTAGGGGTGGAAAAGTCACAGAATTTCCAACAAGTCCTCCTTTGTGGGCTTATACTTCCCTGGAACATGGCAGCTTATGCAATTTGCTGTCTGCCCAAACTGCCTTTCACATGTCCCATTACATGTGTAGGTCTGACCCTTTGTTCCTAAAGGGACAAAGGATTAGAGGCGGTGATGGCCTTTGTGTGGGCCTCAAAGCAGGGACAGGCTTTAGAAAGGGAGCAAGGAGATCAGAGAAAGCACAGGAGCAGAGAGGCCCTGCAGGGCAACAGTGGCTGGGGACACCTGGAGGATGGGGGCCAAGGATAGAAACCTCAGGTATTTGGCACCTTGGCCATTTCTAGGCCATGATAGAATGGGGCTGGCTCACCAACATGAGCAAACGCCCTCCCAGAGCCTCATTCTAAAGAGTGCCTGGACTGCAGGGCTGCAGGTCACTGAGAGCCAGAATGGGGAGTTAGTGATGGTTGTGGCAGCAGTAGGGAGGCAATGTAGATTTAGAGGAGGACAGAGACATCACAAGAGCCTTGTGAGGTGAAGCCATGCAGTCTGGAAAGGGGCTGGGGGCTGAGAAATCAGTGGGAGGCTGCTCCTATCATCCAGGTGCACCCTGAGGATGAGAAAACCTGCAAGGCCTCAGGCATTGGGTGTCTTCCAGGAGAGGTGGGTCTAGGGCTGAAGGAGAGGATCGGGGACAGGTCCCTTTGGGGATGATCTAAGAGCCGAGAGCGAGGGGTGTGCAGTCCAGCAGACCCTCTAGCGATGCTTTTCATGCAGCTGCTTTCACTTGCTACTTTGTGCTGTATGTGCAGAGGAACTTTGTTGCCTTGATTATTTTGAGCTAAGAGAAATGGACAACCAGCCAATGCGGAAAAGCAGTTTACCTTCCCCTCAACAGCCTAATATAAGGTATAAATTTTACATTTTGTGAAGAAAATTTACATTTATAAAAGAAATTGTTATTAGTCAAGATGTACCAGGAAGGGAGCTGCTCTGAGATAACTTTTATCACCTGAGAGACTTTTATCTGCATATCAAGGTGACTTATATTCACAAGACATTTTCTCCACTTCCTGTCCCATAATTTGTCTTCACCACCCCTGCCCAGAAGCCCCAAACCCCTCTTCCTTTTTATAGCTCAGAATGCTTAAAAGCCTCAGTCAGGCATGGTGGCTCCTGCCTGTAATCCCAGGACTTTGGGAGGCCAAGACAAGCGGATCACATGAGGCCAGGAGTTTGGGATCAGCCTGATGGTGAAATCCCACCTCTACTGAAAACACAAAAATTAGCCAGGTGTGGTGGTGCACACCTGTAGTCCCAGCTACTTGGGAAGCTGAGGCCTGGGAGGTGGAGGCTGCAGCAAGGAAGATTGTACCACTGCACTCCAGCTTGGGCAATAGAGTGAGACTGTCCCCCCAAAAAAATGCTTAAAAGCCCCCATCATCTGGCCTTTCTTTGAGTCTCATGTTTTTGTGGGACTCTCATGCCTATGTACGTAGTTAAAATGGTTTTTCTCCTATTAATTTGTCTTACATCAACTTAATTCATCGACCAGCAAAAGAACTAGAAGGATAGAGGGAAGCAATTTTCCTTCCCTACACTGTCCTGGCCAGAGCTGACAGGTAGCCCCCAAAGAGGTTGGTGGGTACCTGGCGAGGGCATCCCCAGAGAGTTGTAGGGTGAATGGAAGCCTATAGCATCTCCGGGTCATGACAGTTGTTACCAGTGGCTAAGTGCTGGTTAACAATCACTTTATTGAAATAAAGTGTGGGGGACTGGTTTATAAATGCTCCCACTGTGGTGTATTTCAAGCCACCAGTCTGACCTCACTGAACACCAGCATATAGTCCTGCCACCAGAAAAACGCGACAGATATGAATGACCTCAATGGCATACCTTGCAGGCACATAATAAAACAATGAGTTTCAAGTATCTATTACCCGGATTTTAAATGTAATTTACTCATAGGTTTACATCATTTAATTTTTAATAATGACTGTTGAAGAAGCAGCATATAAAATTCCTGAAAATTTAATAATCAATCCTTGAGAGGTGACACAAACCAGCACCGACACAGCACTGGCTGGCCCCAGGACAGGACCTGACAGGGTCCCGGGAGCCCCTACCCACAGAGCTCTCCTCTGAGGCACCGGGCTCCCCCTGCCTGCCCTTGACCCCCGCCCCCCGCCCCCACCCCATTGGGAAGCCTTATTCCCACTGAGAGAAACAACTTCCAGGAAAAGAGCTCGGAACCTGTGCACCTTCCATGTCTGCAGGCCTAGGGGCTATCTGTTTTAACAAAAAAGAACAAAAAACCTAATTTAAACCTTGCCTTTGCAAGTGTCATTTGAACTGGAATGGCTACAATAAGACGATGTATCAGTGTTAAGATCAAAATGAAAATTAAGCACATGCTGCCCTATTAGTCAGCACTTCTAAGGCTATATTGTTGTGAAGTTCAGCAAAAGAGTTAAAGAATCTATTTAAATGCAAATGTGCCATAAAACCAACTAAGAGCGATGCATCTCCAAAATTCTGCCAGCCCCACTTTGAGCAGGCTCTGCTCACAAGGGTGTTATTATTTTTTCAATGTGGAGAATCATATTTCTGAGTAATCCTGTGTTACTCTCTGGCAGGGGAGTTTGAGGGTTCTCCTAGGGCTGAGTTGGCACATGTGTCCCGGTGCCCTCTGGGACTGGCCAGGGCTTAGCATCACCAGGCAGCCTTTGGGTTGGAGGGGGTTCTTCTGCCTGGAGGGTTCCTGACTCCCCATATTACCTCCCTGATTACAATGCTCTAGAGGAGCCCAATTATATACATAAGCTCCCGTGACCAGGAGGGTGTGGCTCCCTGACTCAAGAACTGAATGAGACAGTCCTTAAAAGGAGCCATGCACAGCACCTGACTCAGAGGCAGTGATCTGCTAGCACTAACCATTGAACCTCCCACCCCTGTGGGAAGGAGGCAACAGGTGCTCTCAGAGCCCATGCTCTGTGTCAGGTGACAATCTTATCCTCACAATAATCACAGAGGAGGCATTATTGCTCTGTCTTAACAGAGGGGCTGGGAAGATGCGGCATGAGACAGTGAGTGGGCTTGGCCATTTGGGCTCTGTCGGAAGGTGACTGGCCCATCCGCTGCCCTACCTCTGGAGGAAATGGGATACCAGGTATTTGGGACAGAGTTTGGTGATGAGCCTGGCCTGAGGCTGAGTGAAACCATCTGCTTTTCAGAGGCAGCACGACTTCTGTGCCCACTAAGGCCTGCGCCCACACTGAGAACAGCCAGAGGATACCTTTGGGCTTGTGCCCTGGACTAAGAGGAGACTGTACTTCAAAGCCCCCAGAAGCCACAGAACAATCTAAGAACCACCTGATTCAAGATGGACTCTGTCCGGGAGCAAGCAAGGCCTGCCCAGCACAGCTCAGCCCCATCTCAGTCACTGAAGTGGGGGCAGGATCCAGCCCATGAGGGCAAGCAGTAAAAATGTGTTGAGCTTTTAGATACTGTGATACAGGTATATAATTGTAGGGGCAGAATTTCTAGATATTAAATTTTTAGTGTACAATTAGCATGTACGCAGCTCTTTTTACTTCTGTTTCTTTGGCAGCATTCAGGATGTGGCTTGAATGGTGCGTGCTAGGGCTGGCTGCTCTCCCCTATCCCCTCTTCAAAGAGCCTCCTGCCCCTAGGATGCACAAGTGGGGGCCTCACCTTAGGAGAAAGAAATACAGGATTGTGAAAACCTCCACTTCCCTCCTTTTCTTTCTGTCTTAGGGGACTCCACATGGAGGGGTAGCATTTCAGGCCTGGGATTGCTTTCTGCCTGAGAGAAGGGGCTGGAGCCAGGGGGCAGTGATGGGGCTGAGGGATGTGTTCAGAGTAAACCTGTTTAGGCAGAGGCAGCATCCAGGCAGTTCATCTCTTGAGATCCCACCCAATATGGAAGGCAGATAAAGGATTGACTCTGCAGAGAAGGTGAACCCCCACTTCCGGGGGCATGAGAGAAGGTAGCAACCAACAAAGATGTCATCTAGTCACCTAGTGAGAGCTCACATGTGCTAGACACATGCACTATCTCATGTGATCTTTCCTTAAACTATCTGTTTGCAGATAATCTGATTTTGAATGTAGAACATCCTCAAAAATATGCTGAAAACTGGTAAAACTTAAAGTTCAGCAAGCCTGCAGAATACAAGATCAATATACAAAAATCGATTGTGTTTCCATATACTTGCAATGGACAATCAAAAATGTAATTAAAACAATTCAATATATGATTGCATCAAAAAATAAAATAGTGAGCTGAGCGTGGTGGCTCACACTTGTAATCCCAGCACTTTGGGAAGTTGAGGTGGGTGGATCACTGGAGATTAGGAGTTCAAGACCAGCCTGGCCAACATGGTGAAACCCCATCTCTACTGAAAATACAAAAATTAGCTGGGTGTGGTGGTACATGTCTGTAATCACAACTACCGGGGAGGCTGAGGCATGAGAATCGCTTGAACTCAGGAGGCAGAAGTTGCAACAAGCCAAGGTCACGCCACTGCACTCCAGCTTGGGCAATAGAGCAAGACTCCATCTCAAGAAAAAAAAAGGGAATAAATTTAACTAAAGAAGTATAAGACTTGAACACTGAAAACTACAAAACATTTATTGAAACAAATTAAAGACCAAAATAAATGAACACAGCCCATGTTCCTGGATTGGAGGTCTTAATATTAAGATGGCAACACTTCCTAATGGAGCCTGAGATCCAATACAATCCCTACAAAATTCCAGGTGCCTTTTTTACTGAAATTGACAAGCTAATTTTACAACTAATATGGAAATGCAAGAGACCTAGAATAGCCAAAACGATCTTGAAAAAGAAGAGTGAAGTTGGAAGACTCACATTTGCCCATTTCAAACTTAAAGCTAGAGTATCAAGAAAGTGTGGTACTAACATAAAGACAGACATATAGACTAATGAAATAGAACTCAGAGTCCAGAAATCAACCCTCATATTTATGGTCAATTGATTTTTTGACAAGGGTGCCAAGACAATTCAGTGGGGGAAGGAACAGTCTTTTCACCAAATGGTACTCGAGACAACTGGATATTCCCATGTGAAAGACTCCTTTCTCACACCGTACATAAAAATGAACACAAATGGATTCTAGACCTAACTGTTAGAACTAAAACTGCAATACTCTTATGAAAAAAAATAGAAGTAAAGTTTCATGACCTTAGATTAGAATAAATATAAATAGATATGACAGCAAAAGCACATGCAACAAAAGAAAGATAAAATAAACTTCATCAAAATTTTAAAAACTTTTGTTCTAAGAATATGACCAAGAAAATAAAAAGACAATTTAGAGAACAAGATAAAATATTAGCAAATTATGTACCTGATAAGGGACTTGTATCTAAAATATATAAAGAACACTTATAATTCAATAATAAAAAGGCAAAGGATCAGAATACCCATTTCTCCAAAGAAGACATACAATGGCCAATAAGCAAATGAAAAGAGGCTCATCCTTATTAACCCTCAAAGAAATGCAAATCAAAGCCACAATGTGATGCTACTTCACACTCACTAGGATGGCTACAATTAAAAAAAAAAAAGACAGATTATAATAAGTGCTATAGGGATGTGGAGGAATTAGAGACTTCATACATTGTTGGTGAGAATGTAAGCAGTACAGCTACTCTGGAAAAGTCTGCCAGTTTCTCAGAAAGATAAATATAGAATTACAATACTACCCAGCAATTCCACTTCAAGCTATATACCCAAGAGAAATGAAAAAACAAGTCCACATAAAAACTTGCAAACAAATATTTATTGCAATGTTATTAATAATAGCTGAAAAGTAGAAACAACCCTGACATCCATCAACTTATGAATGGATCAATCATATGTGGTATATCCATACAATAGAATATTATTTGACCATAGAAAGAAAACAAGTACTTGAGTCATTTTTATAAAATTCATTCTGTCAATCTCTATCTTTTAATTGGTGTGTTTATGTCATTTACATGTAATGTAATTATTGATATGTTTGGATTCAGGCCTCCTAATTATTATTTGTTTTCTGCTTTTTCCTATATTTTTAATTCCTTTTTTTCTTTCCTACTTTTGTTTGGTTTAATTAAACTCTTTTTTTTAGTAATCTAATTTATCTAGTTTTTTTTTGTTTGTTTTTGTTTTGAGATGGAGTCTCTCTGTCACCCAGGCTGAGTACAGTGTTGCGATCTTGGCTCACTGCAACCTCCACCTCCCAGGTTCAAGCAATTCTCTCACCTCAGCCTCCCAAGGATTACAGGTATGCACCACCACACCTGGCTAACTTTTGTATTTTTGGTAGAAACGGGGATTCACCATGTTGGCCAGGCTGGTCTTGAACTCCTGACCTCAAGTAATCTGCCCTCCTCGGCCTCCCAAAGTACTGGGATTACAGGTGTGAGCCACCACTTCTGGCCTCTAGTGTGTTTCTAACATTAACTCTTTGTATATAATTTTTCGGTGTTCTAGGAATTACAGTACACATATTCGACTTTTTGTAGTCTATTTAGAATCAATATTTCACTGTTCAAGTGGAATGTCGAAATCTTACCACCATTTGGATCTCTTTACCTTCCTCCTCTTTTTGTTGCAATTTTCTCATGTATTACAGCTACATACTTTGAAACTTCTTTAAATGGTGTTAAAATGTTTGCTTTTGTCTTACCTATTTTAAAGAACTCTAGAAGAATGATCTATTATACTTATCCAGATATTTGCCATTTCTGTTCTGTTTCATTTCTAATGTTCCACATTTCCTTCTGGCGTCATTTTTTTCTTCTCTTCTTACCTACCTAAACAATACCTGGTGGTCCAGCAGAGACAAAGAATCACAGCAAGAGAAAGAGAAATCAATTTTAAAGACTTAAATGGCTGCAAGACTATTCAGAGGCAGTTCCTAGTATAACAGCGCCACCTGCTGGAAGAGAGGCCAAATACACATTTTTGTTCAAGCTATGACCAAGCTCTTGCTGGAACTGAATGCTTGAACCAAGGATGCTTTGTGACTCTTCTGCCTGCCAACCCCATTTTGGTGTGTATCAACTCACTCAATGACAAACAAGTGACAAGAGCCTAAGAGACCTCTCCTTTTAAAAGGAAATGGAGTATTCAAGAGCCAGTTGGCCTCTCCTTAGCAGCATCTTGGCAGCCATCCTTTAGGGGAAACATCATCACCTGCCATGCCCCCTAAAGCAAAGCTGCTGTAGGTGTTCAGCCTCAGCACAATATACATAAAACAATAAGTGAACATGGTCACTTGCTCAGTGGGCAGAACTCACTGCAGTCCTAATGCCTTGGCCAACACTCCCTCTAAAGAAACTTGCTACATGTTCACTAACTCTTAGCTAGCGCCAATGGCCTGGCCATCTGCCCTGCTGCTAGAAGGATTCTAGACTGGAAGGTTACAGACATCCCTCTTTGGGGCAGTAAACTGTGGAGACAAATCGAGGCTGCTGACAGGCAGCTGGTGTCACAGATGCAGATGCCCTTGAGGACTCTCTGATGAGACTGACTGGAATCAAACTGCTTGATAGATCCCTACTTGAATCCACATCCAGGTTTTGGGGTGCCTTGAGCCCAGGCAGGGGAATCCTGGAGGGGCAAGAGTGGTAAACTTACTGCTGGTGCTGAAATACTTTAGGCTTTGGTTTTCTTCCAAATGCATCTGCTGCTATTTACTTTTCTGAGTCTTCAGATGGCTGCTCCATGCATGTGGTCCAGGGTTACAGCTGCCTTCAGTGGGATAGGTGGGCCGGGATGTGCTCGGTCCATCTCATCAGAACGGGAGCCAAGAGGAGGACTTTAACAGGTGGAGAGCAGGCAAGAGGGCATTTCCAGGGAAACTGCAGCACTAGGCAAAGCACAAAGCCGGGAACACAGGGCAGGCTCTGAGGGCAAGAATAGTCCATCTAGCCGGGTCCTGAGTGCTCAAGGAGAGCAGCAGGTGAGAAATCTGATAGAAGAGCTTGGCCTTAGCATGGGGCCCCAGGAGAGAGGTGTGGGCTTTGCTGGGTAGCATCACCAGGGTTCACAGAGGGGGTCCAAGCTGAGCAGTAGCTATAATGGAGCTGTGCTATAGGGCCCTACATGCTGTCCCTTCACCTGGAACATTCTTTCTTCTGCTCTTCCCCCAGCCAACTCTTAACTCATCCTTCGGATTTCAGTGTAAGTCTCATTCCTCAGGGAAGCCTACTTGACCACCCACCACCTGCTCAGCTCAGACCATGGCTTCCATAGAATACTGGATTTTTCCTTCCTGGTCCTTACCATGCTTTCAATTGTTTACTTAATTATTTGCAATGATTTATTTCACATCCATTTACTCTGCCAGCCTGTAAGCATATTTCTTGTTTATTGCTAAGGGCATTTGATCAACAAACTTGCAGGGAGAATGTGCTCTCTGCCCACCATGGCATTAGGTGCCAACATTCCCAAGGATGAAGTAGGTGACCTCCCTGCATGTTGTTAGCTTGTTGCCTGCGCAGGCCGTGCAGTCAGTGCTACTGGTCTAGCTGACAGGGGCTGTGTGTGGAGCGGAGGGAGAAGGGGCAAGTGGCAGAAAGACTGGGTCAGGATCCACTATAGTAGGCAAAGGAGTTGCTGGCCATGCTGTAACCAGGGCCTGAGGGTTGAGGCTGCATTCAAGAGTGAAACAGACACCACCCAGACCCTTTTGAGATCCTGGATATTAGGGAGCCCCAACACAAGACCTTCTGACGTTTGCCCACCTCCTGCAGGCTGCAGTGAGCCAGGCTGCCCAGTTCTCCTCTGGCAACCCAGAGGTACCATCCCACTGGTGGGAGGAAGGGAACTGAGTGCCCCTTGAGCCAGGACAGAGCTGGGGATTCAAGTCACTATTTCCAACAATATTAGCACATGTGGCGAGGGCCTAAGGGGTGCAAGGTTCACTCAGGGATCACTGACTTAGTGACATAGCAGGGCCAGGAGAGGGACTCCAGGTCTGTCTGCTTTGAAGCCCCGCTGAACTCCAACAGGCCCCATGTCCCTCAGGAACCACCTTGGGGAGGGAATCTGAATTCAGGGGCCACCTCAGCCAGCTCCTTCATCATCCTCTGTCTTCCACACCTGGAGCTCGATGAGGACACAGTGTGCAAACCACCCAGCTCCATCCCATGCAGCCTCCTCCCACTGCCTCACTGGTGTTGCACCCACCTGCAATTTTAGTCGGTTCTGTTCGGTTTTTGCCCCAAAGACCTTCAATGACTGGCAATGTCTGTCAGTAATTACAGCCCACAATTCCCTAGCAAATTCATTTAGGAACAAATTATTTCACAGACTGCAATAAAAGTAAATTGCTTATTCCTAGTGGGATCTGAGGCATTCAGAGGTGGGCTATACAAAGCCATGCTGATCCTCACTGTGGGAACCCCAGGTCTTTGCCAGGCCTCCCCTATCCTCTCCCACTCACCAGGAGCTATGGGCCTCCCTCAGGGTGTGGCCCCCAGCTGGCCAGGCCACAGGCTGACCAAATCCTGATGGATCATTTCAGCTGGAGATTCTTAAATGGAGGGGAAAATGTGTGCTTTAATGGAAAACTGAATTGTTTAGATCACACCCTTTGTGGGTATCTCACTGTGCTGTTTTACAAATCTGTACATTGTAAATGACTGACAGCAATGCAAAGTAAGTGAGTTCATTTTAATATACCTGATTTGTAAATGTGTCTATTCTTTGGATTCTCCCTTGAACATGTTGAAACATTCTATAGGTTCCTGCCGGGCAAGGTGTCAGAGCCCTGGCAGCAGAGAGTGATTGGCTCACATGTGGCAAAAGAATGTACCAACAGCAGTATAGGTTTGAAGAGGAAAGTTTCATTAGACAGAAAGAACACTGCAGCAGAGCACAGCAGGGTGCTTCAGCAAGACAGGACTGAGCTTGCCAAGGTGGATTTTCCTTAGGGGTATTTACGGACCTTAAAGTGGGAGCTTAAGGGTAATTTGGACCATATTAGCCACGTAGGTAATTTGGTATCTTGGTATCAGCAAAGGTTGCACAATGAATTTCGACATACATGTATTCCAGAGATGCATTAGAAATTCTAGTTACTTATAAATTTTTAAGAACAAAGCCTGGTGCTAGATGCTGACTTTAGAAAATATGAAAGTCTAATTACTTCTGAGTTCCTCAAATAAAGAGTCTTGCCTCCAGATGGTCTGCTTGATGGACACCAGGTAACCTTTCCTCTCCTCACTTTCCTCACTAATAATGAGTTAAATAAAGTCTTTAATGATGTTCATGTTATAACTGCTTTAGAATCATAATTTTACTTTTTGTTGAAAAATATCCTTTAACACAAACTTAAGCAACCCCAGAGTTTCTGATGCATTGAGTCTGGAGCTCAAGAACATGATGTCAAACAAGCCCATGGCTCAGGCTTTGAGGACTCTGTGTCATCCGAGGGTGTTCTTGAGGGTGGCAAGGGCTCTGCTGTGAAAGGACATTGTCCTGGGTTAATGGGGTGTCTAACTCCCTGGGACCCCAGACGCTGAAAGAGATTCTGTTCTGCAGCCAGTGGAGGGAGTGGACATTGGAGAAGTGGAATCACAGAGCCAATGTCCCTTCCCCAGTGCCCAGTGCACAAGGCCCAGGCTGCGTGCTTTCAACCCATGCAACTACTGCTGATGCCCTTAACGCTGGGCCCTTCTGAAATGGACGTGAAGCCCAGGAAGGGTAGGTGAGCTGGGGCTGCAGCCTCATCACTTCCCCTGGACACCCTTGCTCTTACTCAGCACAGTGTGCAGCTCCATGCAGCCCTACCGTGAGCAAAGGGATGTGTCATGTCACAGACAGGTTTTTGTGATTCTGCAAGACCTGGGACCCTGGGAGTGACAGAGAGGTGTTGCTGGGGGACTCTAATCCTGAAATTGCCTTCGCAAAAGTTTTTTTTTTTAACAGTGAGAAACTTATGACATCGAAAGAGTTGTGATCTAACCAACTTCCATCTTGCCTTTAACCTTCAAACAGCACTGAATCATTTCTACACTTAGGCCAAGCTAACTTTGGAAGGCATTTATAGTTTAAATGATAATAGCCCTTCCCCAAAACTAAACCTAAGGCTAATGAAAGGCTACCAGGTTAGGAGGCTGTGAGGAGACTGAATTCCTCTAAGGTGTAGACATAAGCGATTATAGCCATTATTCTGGAGGTCACAAGATTTGCAACTCCCCCAATTACTCTCGCAGATAACATCACTCTTGTAGAACCTAAGACTAGCTTTTCGATATGTCTTTTCATGTTTTTGTATCTCTGATCCCAACTCCCACCAACTGGTCCTATGGTCCCACCCAGAAGTGGTCTTCCTGACCCACCAAACTATTCTTGAAAAATCCTAGCCTCAGAGTTTTCAAGGAGATTGATTTGAACAATAACTCCATGTCCCATGTGGTGTGGACAACCTCATGTCTCTTAAACTCTTTCTTTATCACAATGCCGTGGTCTCAGTGAATGGGTTTTGTCTGTGCAGTGGGCAGGAAGAACCCATTGGGTAGTTACAATCCCACCAGTGGCCTTCACCACCACCACCCTCTTTCCCCAGCCCGGGACCCAGAGGCCAGGGTGGCCCTAGCAATGCCCTGTCTTAGGTAGGACTAAACCAGCTCTCGCATGCTGCCAGAAGGTTGCGGTCTTTTTGATTTTTCATGGCCAGACCGTACACCATCTTGGGCCCCCTCTGAAGGAAATTCCTAGACCCATGAATTGAGATTTTTATACAGGAGCTAGAAAGAAATTATTTAGGCAGATAGTAAGGGCAACAGAGTTCTCAGCAAGGCTTCCCTTTTAACAAAAAGCAGCCCCAAGGTAATTTTTCTTATTTTTTCTTATTTATTTATTTTTTTTGAGATGGAGTCTCACTCTGTTTCCCAGGCTGGAGTACAGTGATGTGATCTTGGCTCACTGCAACCTCCACCTCCGCCTCCTGGGTTCAAGGGATTCTCCTGCCTTAGTCTCCCGAGTAGCTGGGATTACAGGTGTGCACCATCACACCCGGCTTATTTTTGTATTTTTAGCAGAGACAGGGTTTCGCCACATTGGCCAGGCTGGTTTCAAACTCCTGACCTCAAGTAATCCACCCGCCTTAGCCTCCCAAAGTGCCAGGATTACAGGTGTGAGCCACCATGCCCAGCCAATAACTTCTTTTCTAACAAAAAGCAGCCAGGAAAATTAAGCTGCAGACATAGATAAGCATGCAGGAGTGAATGCCGGCAGCTATGTCAATAGAAAAGGGCTACCTGGAAGCCAGGTATGTTCAGCATAGAGGCTCCATCTTCCCTTTTGTTTGTCACCATGTATACAGTAAAGAAGCAGGCAACATGGCACCAAATGCAGAGAACCATCTGCATAACAAAAGATTAGGGTGAGGTGGCCAGATTTTTGCATGCTGTGCAAATGGAACACCTGGTCTGACCAATCTTTCATGCCCTACGTAAATCAGACACCACCTCCTCAAGCTCATCTATAAAACTCACTGCATTCTACCAAGCACCAGCAGCCCATTTATTGGGGCCCCTCACTCTGCATCAGAGAGAGCTCTTTTCTTTCTTTCACCTATTACACTTCCACTCCAAACCTCATTCGTTGTGTCTGCTTCACATTGTCCCTTTATCTTTATTTCTGCTGGGATTGTAGGGGCAGAAACCTTATGTGACCCATCATAATGTTACAGTAGGTAGACAGGCATGAGTGGGGGCAGGAGAAGGCCCTTCCCCCACATACTAGAAATGTCAGGTGATAATTCAGCAATTACTGCATTGCCTCTCTAAAAGTGATAAATAGGCAGCTGGTGCCAGGGAGAGGCTATTTCCTGATGGTCCACACCTGTTCCACTAAAGTATTAATTGAATGCAGGTGTTGGGGAGAAGCAACTTCCTGGGCATGTGTATTAAGAGACAAAATGGCAGAGTATGACCTTCCAGGGGCACGCCACCGGAAAAGGGAAGAAAGCCTCAGGTAAGCACAGATACAACTTCCTAAATACACTGTGCACACTCACCTTCCAAGGGCGAGGGGGACACTGCACATGCGGGCAACCCACCCTAAGGGCAGAACATGGGAAAGCGGCCACCCTATAGAGTCCTAGGATCAAGGTTAAATACGGCACTTGTTCTTCAAGTCGCCAGCTTGGGACTCTTCCAAGCATACTTTCCTTTTTTTCCGGCGCTAAAGCTTTTTTTTCTTTTTTCTTTTCTTTTATTTTTTTTTTTTTGAGAGGGAGTCTTGCTCTGTTGCTGAAGTGTAGTGGTGCAATCTCAGCTCACTGCAACCTCCACCTCCTAGGTGCAAGCAATTCTCCGGCCTCAGCCTCCTGAGTAGCTGGGATTACAGGCGTGTGCCACCAAGCCCAGCTAATTTTTGTATTTTTCAGTAGAGATGGGGTTTCACTATGTTTGGCCAGGCTGGTCTTGAACTCCTGACCTCCCGTGATCTGCCTGCCTCAGCTTCCCAAAGTGGCTTTTTAATAAACTCGCCTCTGCCTTTCTTCCTTATGCCCTTCAAATTCTTTCTTCTGAGGAGGCAGGAATTGAAGTTGCTGCAGACCTGTATGGATTTACTGCTGATAATTCAGATACCTTCCACCACTAACAATAAGGGTCACTGCCAACCCTCCTATAGCAAAAGACAAGTTAACAAGAGAAAAGCATAACAAATTTATGTAATCAAATTCTTATGTGACATGGGAGCTTTCAGAAATGAAAACCCAAACACCCAAGGAAAACTGTCTGTTTTTATGCTTAGGTTTGATGAAAAAATAGACAGCTGTGTGAAATGTGGCTAGACAAAGGGTATGATCTAATGGTAAAGTCAGAGGTGTTGGAACTAGCATGACTCCATCTTGAATAGGGGCTAGGTAAAATAAGGCTGAGACTTGCTGGGGTGCATGGGCATTCTTAGTCACAGGATGAGATAAGGTCAGCAGGACTGGTGTCACAAGATACAGGTCACAAAGACCCTGCTGATAAAACAGGATACAGTAAAGCTGGCCCAAAGCCACCAAAACCAAGATGGTGACAAAAATAACCTCTGGTCATCCTCACTGTACATTTTATGTTAATTATAATATATTAGCATGCTAAAAAACACTCCCACCAGCACTGAGACAGTTGACAAATGCCATGGCAATGTCCGGAAGCTACCCTGTATGGTCTAAAAGGAGGAGGAAACCTCAATTCCAAGAACTGCCTGCCGCTTTCCTGGAAAACTCGTGAATAATCCACCCCTTGTTTAGCATATAATCAAGAAATAACTACAAAAATACTCAGTCAAGCACCCCGTGCACTGCTCTGCGTCTGCAGCAGCCATTCTTTTGTTTCTTTACGTCTCTAGTAAACTTGCTTTCACTTTAGGGATTTGCCCCAAACTCTTTCTTGTCTGTGATCCAAGAACCTTCTTTTGGGGTCTGGATTGGGACCCCTTTCTGGTAACAATAGGCAGAGTGTGGAACCCCACAGGCCTGTGTGTTCAGACTCGTAGCCTCTCTGTGCAGCCCTCTTTTGGGAAATAAAAATAAAATTCTAAGCCCCCAAATGACTAAACAGGCCCTCTCTTGGCCAAGGAGACTCGAGAGAATCCTTGAAAGCCGATTTCATGACAATGACAGGATGGGAAGTCAGACTCGCCTCCTTTTTTAACCGCCTTCCTTGCTAACTCTCATTAACTTCACTAAGGAGTAAACAGAAACCAGCGCTTTCGAAAGGCTCCACACTGATAATGTTGATTACTAGCTTATCTTCCCAGGTACAGAGCAAAGATAAAATGGGATTGATCATCACCCTTCACCCCTCCCTGAGACATATGCTTCCTCTAGTCTCATTTTCTTCCAATGTTCACTTTATCTTACATAAAATGTAGGTTTACTGGGAAAATACACAAGTATATAATCGTTCATCTCCCTGCCACCCACCCCCCACACTTTTTAAGGAAAATGTATAAATACAAAACTCCTGAGAACGTCTTTGGATGCATCTGTGGCTCGTTTTTCCCGGGTGCATCCTCCAAGCTGAGCTCCATAAACTTCAATGATCTGAGACTTATCCTTCACTCACTCATTTTAGCTCCCAGGTATCGGGCAGGACTATTTTGGAATGAGGGAGACAGGAGAAGGGAGAGAATAACCTTTCTAGGTTTTACGGCTGGCTTTCAGGGAAACAGGTTCTAGCTTCTAGGATCCATCCTGGGGAAGCTGAATTCTAGTTTCTATGACTTGCTTCAGGGAACAAAGAGAAGGAGACGGAAGCAGAAGATCAGAAAGAACTTGCTTCTGTGACCTTCCAGTTTCCTTTAGTTCAAAGTCCTCAGCATGCCAAAGCTCCATACTTCAGGGTATTGTTTTCTGAGCCCCAACAGGGTCAAGTGCATCTTCCTGGCCCATCCATTCTGTTATCTGTGGCCAGCTTGGCTTTGGCCAGCTGAATCTGCCGATTCCATCATCCTGCAGGTCTTCCTGGCTCTGTCCATATCCTGCTGACTGCTGGGACTGGGTGGGCAAAGCCAGGCCTCCCCAGCCACAGGAACTCTTCCCAGGCTGGCATTTTTCCCCTGGGGGTGGTGGTGAGCGTCAGTGCTGGGCTGGCTTTAAAAATGTGTGGTTGCTGTGAGGAGTTTTCACCTCCATGCATGTCAGACTCTGAGGAATCACAGCCTAACATGCTCAACACACCCCTGTACCTCAGTACAACAGAGTCTCCTCCGTGCAAGCAGAGGTAGAAAGCTCAGCCACACCTTGCTGCCTGGCACTCAATAGGTGCTTGGTAAATATTTGCTGAATAAACAAATGAGGAAGTCCCAATCTGCCATCTGACAGAGGCCACCCAGAGCCCTCTGCCTGCCAGGGAAGGCGACTGCCTTTGGGATTTTTTTATGGCCACATTCTTTAACTGAGGAGAGGGTTGAAGCCTGGGTGGCAGGTGATTGATGGAAGGTGTCACAGCACATTGAGGGCAGTGCCTGGCCAGATGGGGACCTCTGATCCCCTCTACCAATACAAGTAAGGCCCCCAAAGGCCAAGGCTCATTCTTTACCCCAGACTTGAGCTGGGCCTGGGGACTGGGGGGCCATGGATGGTCACCCCTCCTTGTCCTCCATCCCCTTCTTGTCCCCCGCTCCCTCCCCTCATTTCTTTCCCACTTCAAACCTACCCAAGTGCCCCACCCTCCCCACTCCATGGGCCTTCCCTGTCTACCACAGAGCGAAGGGTTGGCCCACCCACAGGCCACAACAACCTGTGCACACCGCTTTGCAGGGCCCCACTCCATTCTTCCAAAGTCCAGGTTTTAGGAAAATGTTTGTAACCCTCGAAGCTCAGATTCCCGCTCTGCCTCCACATGTGAGCTGTGTGACCTTGGACAAGTCCCTCTGCAGATCTGTCACCTCCATCCCTGCATTAGGGCTGGGGAGGCCCAGGGGAGACCCATGTATGAAGGCGGGGGAAGCCCAGGTTCTTCGAGTTATTGTAAAGTGTCGTTAGCCACAGCAGTAACACATGCAGATCCCCACGCCTCAACAGTGGCAGACTGGATCCTCAGAGGCACCTTGTGACTTGCAGCCTTTTTGGTTCCCCCAGGAGAGCCAGTCTGGCCACCTCCCAGGGTGTTTTTCAACCCATTTTTTCCTCTTGGAGCTGGGGCTGAGACTTTGGGGGCCTGGACTCCCAAGGGATGGGTGTTATACTCTGGTGCAGATGCTGAGGGAGCCCTGTGCTGGCCCTTGTCACCTTACGGAGTCCGCTGCACACTTCACAGATGCTTTGGGTCAGGGGCCACCAGTCCACCAGCCCTGTTGACACGGGGTCCTGGAGTTTAGGGCACACCCTCCCTCCAGGGCAGCGCAGGGCAGGTGTGGACCTGAGAGCCAAGGAGCCATGACACTGGTGCAGACATGGGACATGCCCCTGCCTGTGTCTTCTCTCTTCTCCACGTACAGTTTCCTAGGCCCTGGCATGGCCTCTCCTGAACAGAGGAGGAGGAGGAAACTGGAGCATGACAAGTTCAAATAATTTGCCCAGGCCACAGTGCAGTGAGCAGGGAGATGAGGATTTGAACCAGACCTCTTGCTCCAAGGACCGGTCCTTTTCTGGTGCCGAAGGGGCTGCCTTTACACAGGTAGCTCCTCTGGCTGGAAAGATGTTTGCTTTAGACATCTGGTCCTGTTGCTTCAACCCTGCTCTGGGACACCTCATAGCAACAGTCTTGTGACTTGGGACAAAATACTAAATCTTCTGGGACCTCAATTTTCCTTGTAAAGGGAGGTGATGGTAATGATACCTGCTTCCCAGAGGTTTTAAGATAATTCCTTGTTGTTCTTACTATAGCAGTAGTATTGAAGTCAAAGCTGACATCCACTAAGTGTGTTTACTTATATTAAAGCAGACAATGTGGGAGGCAGAATAACGACCCCTCAAAGACATCCACATCCTAATCTATGAATATGAATATGAATATGTTAGGTTACATAGCAAAGGGATGACATTTGTTGTAGGTGAAAGTGAGGTTACCAATCAGCTGACATTACAAAGGGGAGATTATCCTGTATCACCCAGTTGGGGCCATTATACTCACAAGGGTCCTTAAAGTAGAACAAAGAGGCAGAAGAGGAGATCAGAGTAATGCAACGTGAGCCCTCAACCTGCTTTTGCTGGCTTTGAAGACAGATGAAGGTCGTGAGCCAAGGAATGCAGGCAACCTCCAGAAGCCGGAAAGGGAAGGGACAGACTTTCTCCTTGAATCTACAGGGAGGAATGGAGCCCTTTTACTTTTAGCCCATGTCAGACTCCTAGCCTCAAGAACTGCAGGATAATACATTTGTGTTGTTTTAAGTCACCAAGCTTTTGGTAACCTGTTTTAGCAGCTGTGGAAAACCATCATGGAAGGTAATGGTGAAGACACTGTGTAAACAATCACAATGGTAAGGTGTGCTACAGAGCTCATAAAAGGAGACTGCATTATATGTACACAGCAATTCTAAGATACGTTCCCACCTCAGGAACACTGAAATATTTTAAAATGTTAAGTAAAAAGGGAGACTCATGGTTCCAGACAAGATTGAATAAACACACCTCTCCCTGTTTGTCCTGCTAAGTACAGCTAAAAACTATGGACATTATATATGAAACAAAATAAAAAGAAGCTAAAAGATAGTGAGAAGAAGGCAGACCAGGGAGGGACTCAGGACCTTAGGAGCAACAGGATGGTGCATTTCCTGAGGGGGTGTATGTGTGTGTGTTTTGTTTCTTTTTGTCTTATATACCTGGAGTGGATGCTAGAGAAGCCTGCAGCCTGGAGACACCAATGAATACAGACAAAAGAAGCTCCCAGAGCAGCTTACTCCCTGTACTAGTTCATTCGCATTCTCCCGTAAGGACATACTTGAGACTGGGTAATTTATAAAGGAAAGAGGTTTAATTGACTCACAGTTCTGTAGGGCTGGGGAGGGCTCAGGAAACTTACAATCTTGGTAGAAGGGAAAGCAAACATGTCCTTTTCCATGTGGTGGCAGGAAGAAGAATGAGAGCCAAGCAAAGGGGGAGACCCCGTATAAAACCATCAGATCTCATGAGAACTTACTCATTATCCTGAGAATAGCGTGGGGAAAACTGCCCTCATGATTCAGTTACCTCTCACTGGGTCCCTCCCACAACATGAGGGGATTATGGGAACTACAAGATGAGATTTGGGTAGAGACACAGCCAAACCGTATCACTCCCTCTAGCTTAAAAACCAGGAAGGAGGCAGCCTAGAACTTATCAGACTAAAAACCAATAAAATCTTAGTTTAAATGAAAAAAGCTAAGTAACAGAGACTGATACTGATATACGCACATTTTAGAGTTATCTGATAGGAATTTTAGAGGAGCCATCATAAGAATACTTCAATTATGAACATATTTAGAACACATGAAAAAGTAAGTCTCAGCAAATATGTAGAAAGTTCCAGCAAAGAAATTGAAGATATAAGGACAAAATGGAAATTTTAAAACCAAAAATTTATAACTGTAATAAAAGTCTCACCGAATAGGCTCAAGGGAACAATGGAGAGGAGAGGGGGAAAATAGTGAATTTTAAATAGATCAATAGCAATTACCCAATCTGAACCATAAACATAAAAACAGGCTTATAAAAGAAAAGGGACAATGCCTCAAGGACCTGCAAGACTCTAACAAAAGAGCAAACATTTGTGTTACTGGAGTCACAGGAGAAGAAAAGCATGGGGCTGAAAAAGTGTTCAAAGAAATAATGACTGAAAATATAAATAAGAAATAATGGCTGTAGATATAAATCTACAGATTCAAGAAGCTGGGCATTTGAGGTCAGGAGTTCAAGACCAGCCTAACCAACATGGTGAAACTCCATCTCTACTAAAAATAGAAAAATTAGCTGGGTGTGGTGGTACACACCTGTAATCCCAGCTACTCAGGAGGGTGAGGCAGAAGAATCAACTCGAACTTGGGAGGTGGAGGTTGCAGTGAGCTGAGATCATGCCACTGTGTTCCAGCCTGGGGGACAGAGTGAGAATCCGTCTCAAAAAAACAAACAAAAAAAGCTGAGTGAAACTCAAACAGGATAAGCCCAAAGAAAGCAACATCAAGATACATAATAATCAAGATTTTGAACATGAAAAACAAATTTTAAAAATCATGATATCAGTGAGAGAATAATGACACCTTGCCTGTAAAGGAAAAACAATTCAAATGACAGGGAATTTCTCATTGAGAACCACAGAGTCCAGAGGAAGTGGCGTAACATTTTTCAAACGCTAAAAGAAAAGAACTGTCGACCCAGAATTCCGGGAACATATCCTTTAGGAATGCTGGGTAAGTCAATACATTCTCAGATGCAGAAAAACTAAGATAATTTGTTGCCCACAGAAGTATCCTATAAGAATGACTTTAAAAAGTTATTGAAACTGAAAGGAAATGAAAGAAGAAGGAATCATCTTCACCCCGTCTTATTTCAGTACAAAAAAAGGATCGAAGACCTAAATTTAAGAGTTAAAACTATAAAACTCTTTTTAAAAACAATATCAACTTTTATTTTATTTTAGATTCAGAGGGTACATGTGCAGGTTTGTTACATGGGTATATTGCGTGATGCTGAGGTTTGGGGTATGATTGATCCCATCACCCAGGTAGTGAACACAGTACCCAGTAGCTGGTTTTTCTTCCCCTCCCGACCTCCCCTCCTCTGCCTTCTAGTAGTCCCCAGTATCTATTGTTGCCATCTCTTTGTCCATGAGTACCCAATTTTTAGCTTTTATTTATAAGTGAGAACATGTGGTGTTTGATTTTCTGTTCCTGTGTTAATTTGCTTAGGGTAATGGCCACGATTTGCATCCATGTTTCTGTAAAAGACATGATTTCATTCTTTTTTATGACTGCACAGTATTCCATGGTGTATATGTACCGCAATTTATTGATCCAATCCACCACTGATGGGCACCTAGGTTGATTCCATGTCTTTGCTATTGTGAACAGTGGTGTGATAAACACCTGAGTCTTTTTGATAGAACAATTTATTTTCTTTTGAGTGTGTACCCAGTAACGGGATTGCTGGGTCAAATGGTAGTTCTGTTTTAAGTTCTTTGAGAAATGAAACTGTTTTCCATAGTGGCTGAACTAATTTACATTCCCACCGAGAGTGTATAACTCTTCTCTTTTCTCTGCAGACTGCCAGCATGTATTGTTTTTTGACTTTTTAATAATAGCCATTCTAACTGGTATGAGATGGTATCTACTTGTGGTTTTGATTTGCATTTCTCTGATGATTAGTGATGTTGAGCATTTTTCAACGTTTTTGGCTACTTACACATCTTCTTTTGCCAAGTATTGTTCATGTCTTTTGTCCACTTTTTAATGGGGTTGTTATTTGTTTGTTGAATTGAGTTCCTTATAGATTCTGGTTGTTAAAGTTTTGTCAGATGCATACTTAGTGAATATTTTCTTCCATTCTGTATTTTGTGTGTTTACTCTGTTGCTAGTTTCTTTTGCTCTGTAGACGCTCCTTGTTTTGATCTCACTTGTCATTTTTCGTTTTTGTTGCAATTGCTTTTGAAGAGCTAGTCATAACTTTTCCCCCAAAGCTGCTGTCCATCATGGTGTCTCTTGGTTTTCTTCTACGATTCTTATAGTTTAAGATCTTAAGTTTAAATCTTTAATCCGGCTTGTGTTACTTTTTGTACGTGGCGAAAAGTAGAGCTCTAGCTTCATTCTTCTGCATACGGCCAGCCAGGTATTCCAGCACCGTTTATTGAATAGGGATTCCTTCCGCAGTTGCTTATTTTTGTTTACTAAAACTTTTAGGAAAAAAATATCTAAGTAAATCCTTGTGACTTTGGATTTGGCAATTGTTTCTTAAATACAACACCAAAAGCACAGCAACCAAAGGAAACAATAGATAGATTGGATTTCCTCAAAATGTAAAACTTCTGTACTTCAAAGGATACCATCAAGAAAGTGAAAACATTAGCCCACATAAGGGGAAAAATATTTCAAAGCATATATTTGATAAGGGACGTATATCTATAATATATAAAAAATACTCTACAAAATGATCATAATTTGTTTTAATGGGCAAAGGATCTGAATAGACATTTCTCCAAAGAACATATGCAAATAGACAATAAGCAGATGAAAAAAGGCTTGACATCATTAGCCATTAGAGAAATGTAATTCAAAATGGCAATAAGATACTGTTTCATACCCACAAGGATGGCTTTTATAGAAAAAGACAGATAATAACAAATGTTGGCAAGGATGTGGAGCAATTAGAATCCTTATGCAGTGGTGGTGGGAATGTAAAACAATATAAAACAGTTTAACAGTTCTTAAAAAATTAAGCATAGAGTTATGATGTGACCCAACAATTTCACTCATATGTACTCAAGAAAAATGAAAACATATGTCTATATAAAATTTATACATGAATGTTCATAGCAGCATTATTCGTAATAGCCTAAAAGGAGAAACAACCCAAATGTCCATCAACTGATACATAGATAAATTAAATATGGCATATCCACAGAATAGAATATGGATGAATTTTAAAAATATTATGTTAAATGAAAGAAGCTAGTAACAAAACACCACATATTGCTATGTTCCATATATATAAAATGTTCAGAATAGGCAACTCTACAGGGAAAGACGATTAATAGTTGCCTATGATTGGCAGGGTAATAGCTAAAGGGTATGGAGTTTCTTTTGCAGTGATGAAAATGTTCTAAAATGGATTGTGATTATGGTTGTAAAACTCTGTGAATATACTAGAAATCACTGAATTGTACACTTTAAGTGGGCAAATTATATGATATATGAATTATAAAGCTGTTACAAAAAAAAAGGAATCTTGGAACATCAAAAAGCTTGGGTGTGGTGGCTCACACCTGTAATCCTAGTACTTTGGGAGGTTGAGGCAGGTGGATAACTTGAGCCTAGAAATTTGTGACCAGCCTGGGCAACATGGTGAAACCTCGTTTCTACAAAAAATACAAAAATTAGCTGGGCACGTTGATGCATGCCTGTAGTCCCGGCTACTCGGGAAGCTGAGGTGTGAGTATCACCTGAGTCTGGGAGGTCAAGGCTGCAATGAGCCATGCCATGATTGCATCACTGCACTCCAGCCTGGACAACAGAGTGAGACTCTGTCTCCAAAAAAAAAAAAAAAAAAAAAAGAAAGGGTAAAAAGTCCAAGTAAATACAGTAGATTTTCCTTTTGCCCTTGAGTTTGCTGAGTTATGTTTAAAGGTTGAAGCAAAAATTACTATTTTCTGATGGTTTCTCAGTGTATGTAGAAGAAATAGTGAAGACACATATTATAAATGGGAGAAGAGTAAAGAGACTTAAAAGGAGGCAAAGTTTTGTGAGAAAAGAAATCATCCCTCGATTCTCAGCATTTCTGTAAAAACCTCAAATGCCAGAAACTCAGAAATTAATACTCAACAAAGATAGAAAATGTTGTTTTGACTTCTCCTAGAAACATGTTACTTTTTACGTATCATTAGGATTAAGTCTGCAGTCATTTGTTCCCCTAATAACAGAGCTAATAGCTTCCATCCAGTAAGCCTTATCTTGTCTCCCCAAGAGTCAAAAAAGTTACCATCCAGGATAGGCACTCAGATAATGTTATAACATCATTTTCCTAGGCGTTGAAGTTTCAAAAGGGACGAAACCAACGAAACAGAGACATTTGTATATATTAAATACATATCTAGAGGTATGTATTTAATCCAAAGTGTTAGAATAAGGTATTTCTAAAAAGAATCTTTCAGAAGAGGAGAGGGAGGTGGTTATTTCTTTCTCTTGAACGTAAATGGCTGAAATGGAATTTTCTGTGTCCCTCACTTACAATACAGATTTCTTATGTATAGGACATTTGACCTGGATCTCCTCACATTGTCCTAGGGACACCGAAGTATATGCTCATGATTTTCTATGATGTAAATAATAAGAAATCTGATTCTAATCCAAAAACCTTATGTGTATACTCACAACATAATTTTTAAAAATGAACATTAAAAACCTAACAGTGGGAGAGAGATCCAAGATGGCCGCGTAGCAGCAGCCCAGGATTGTAGCTCCCAGTGAAAGCGCAGAGAGTGAGTGGATGCCGCAATTGCAGACGAATTTTTGATGCCCACAGACTGGGAGATTCCCGGAGAAGGAGCCACA